>BGPR01011142.1:38971-49772 GCA_013235015.1 Araneus ventricosus
TCACAAAAACAGCTATATCCCAAAATATTTTGGAATTGGTTCCTTGTTGCATAGCAAGCCCAAATATTCCTAAGATCACGAAAGAAAAAAGATTTTGAATAAACACAGTGGCGAATCCAGAGGGGGGGGCTATCTGGCTGCACCCCCCCAGAGCTAAACCCAAATTCTTGATTTTATTTAAAATCACTTCAACTGTTTGTTTTTCTTTTTTAAAAAAATAGTAATAAAATCGTTGCTTTCTGGTTTGACAGGCTCGAAAATTTTCTTACTTTTCTGGTCATTCCACTTGTAGCGTTGACGCGGTCGAAAACATTTTTTGGCTAGTTATTTCATTGTATTTTTTATTAAATTATATCGAAAGTATTATAGTGTTCTTTATGATTCTTATTGTCAGGTGAGGAGAGTCTGTAAAGTGTTTTGGTTTACATAAGCCATGACGTTTGACATTCGTCACTACGATACAAAATTTTCATGACTCCCCCCCCCCCGACCGGAATCCTGGAGTCGCCACTGAACAAACACAAAGTCGCAGGTGAAAGAAGTTCAAAATTCCTTGCTACAGACAAAACCCAAATGTTTGCTTCTGCAGGATCCAAATACTCCGATATACAATTCCATTGCGCCAGTAATTCAACTAACCAATTGAATAAACTAAAATTGAGTTAGTAATTTACAAAGTTACAATGCCCAACTTTTCTGCTGGCACAAATGGCGCCGAAAGCAAGATGAATAAATTCGCAACGGGAAGATCACGCTTTTATGCGAGAGAAGCTTGAACAGTTGCCACTAGATACACGAACTTGGAGGGACGCAATCGTTTTTATTTGATAACTTCGTGCAACTGGCGTGACGTTGTGTATACGGATTATTGATGACTAAGAATTTTCATCAAATTGCAAGTTTAATGTTTCTAAGTTTAGATTATTGCATGCTATGTTTTCTTTTAACCAAATAAGGTTCTTTTTTTTTCCCTGAATTTGTCGTTATACTTATTAACACTATATGAGCAGCCGCGTACCAAATATGATGTCCGGTCGGTGGAATTTAGCTGTAAGTAACAGCAGCTTAAATAATTCCACGGGCGCCTTTTATACTTAAAATCATTCAAATGATCAAAAAGATCTCCAGATGAAAGATAAAATCATGAATGTATACAAAAATAAACATTTATTTTAAAAGCAGTTTTGATTTCTCATTACTATCGTTATCGAAACAAGATCACCAAAAACAGAATTCTCAGAACATATCCTTTTGTTGATCACATTCGGTTGCCATACAGTAGAAAGTTAAAGTAAAACTAAAATAATTCATAAATTACAGGTGGAGTTGTCAAGTTTAAATTTTAAATTAAATGGTATTACTGTTATTATTAAGTCTTACTAATTATAGATTAAATAGCATGAATTAAACAAAATTAAATATTTTACAATATGAAGCATAGTTTTCTTTCAACCGAATAAATGTCCTCTTTTCACTGAATTTGTCATTAATTATTAGCACATTATGAGCAGCTGTGCACCTAAGCTTTATCGAGGAATATAACAAATATGCATTTCATGCTCTTAAAATACAATTGGGACACAAATTAGTCGGGCAATTCCATAACTGAACAATTTGCGAAATATTAATAACAAATTGATTCAGTGGCATTGTATCCTAATTTTCCGAATAAATAACTCTAAGTTTTTCAAGTCCACATCTAAGTGAGATGTGATTTCAGGTTGTTAGGTCAGGTTTCCATTTACATAAGAAAATTTTTATTGAATTTTTTTTCAAAAATTCAGAGTTCTGAGGCTGCCTGTATAGTCCAAGTCTAATCATTCACAACGGCTTTATGCCGCGAAAATTCGACCGTTCCTCTCCAAAACCTATCGTCAACGTAAAAAACGGGTCGGGATTTGCGCGGTGTGGTGCGAAAGTTTGGATATCCAATATCCATCATTCCATTTGGATTTCCGAGCCATAAATGCGGCGAGAGTAGTTACGTGTGTGGTGGAGACTTGGGGGAGCGTGGTTCATTGAAGTCCCATGACCATGACCCACCGACTCTCCCATTGGTTTAGAGTCTAGAAGGGGCGAGACTCGAACCCGAGGTGAAACGGTGGAGGAAAGATGTGTAACCGCTGCGCTACAGAGTCCGTCACTGAGGTCCCATGCCCATCCAACTGGTAAGGCAACTGCAATGGTTGCAGGGACATGGGGCGGCGTTCTGCCTGGTTCCCGGAGGACATCGTAGACTGTGGGGTCGGAGATCAAAATGACTGGTAGAGGATGAATTTGCGTGGTGTGGAGCGATCGTGAATGACCTACCCAAATTGGTGGCTAAAAAATGGAATGGCGTGAAATGCCGCCATGCCATTTGTGCGGCGTGGAGTTGAATGATCGGTTTTGCCCACTAGTGATTACGTCTGTAATCTTGAGGTATAATTTTTAAAAGCTACAAATGCACCAAACACCAACACAAAGAAAGTGACTAAGTAACAGACACAGCCAGTTACTACGCATTACTTGCTGTTGTGGAAATTATCGAGGCAGAGGGGTGAATACCAGTGGCGGCGACTGGGTGGAAAAAGTGAGGGGGCAAAAATTTATAAGCATCTAAAAGTTCCCGGAAGTATCGGGGTGCACAATAAAATTTTAAAATTTAGTTACAAAATTAGTAGCTTTCCCGGACATTATTGCTTTTTTAATAATTCTTAATTTAAGGCTGCTAAAATAAAATAAAAATTTAATTTTTCCTACAAAAAGTAGGGGTCGAGCCCCCGACTCGCCCCCACTTGTGAATACCATGAACTTTAACAATTTGATATTTTCTCGGATACGAAGTATCTAAAGAGAAAGGATTGTAATTGCCAAATAATTCGATCTCAATCTGCACGTTTTATACTTTCCCGAGTCCGAAAAATCCGTTTTCGGAATTCGGTCTACCTCTCTGTGAACACAGCTAACAATACAGAAAGAGTTAGACGAATGAAATGTGCTATGGGACCTTTATACCAAAACTGTAGATTTATATCAACTTTTGAACCAAATCCGTCAAAGGAAAGTCTGTCTTTTAGTCCATGTGTATGTGAACACGACAATTCGAAAACGCTAAGCAGATGAGATTTTACATATGGTTTTATTACTGGAATTGTAGATCCTATCAAATTTTGAACTCACTATCAAATTTGGACATAAAGAAAAATACAGATAATGCAACTGGGTATACAATCTTGACGCCAAAATTGCAGACCTGTGTCAAATTTTGGACACAAATGCTTAAAGGGAAGAGGTACAAAAAGCACACACGACTTTTTTCACTACATCTTAAACTGAATAAGAAACACACCTTATTATGTAAGTATACGAGAAATTCATTGGGAAACCACTCCCTCGTATTTGTATGGTTAGTGACAATCAGTGGCGTAGCGACGGAGTTGCCACTGGATATTAATGTCCTGGGCGCCAGTATTAGAGGGCATCACGGAGACAAAACTTCTGTCGCTTTTTAAAAGAAAAATACAGATAATGCAACTGGGTATACAGTCTTGAAACCAAAATAGCAGACCTGTGTCAAATTTTGGACACAAATGCTTAAAGGAAAGAGGTACAAGACTCATACTCGATTTTTTTGACGAAGAGGCAACAACAACAAAAAAATATTATATTACACTGTGGCCATTTAAACTTAACCAATTATGAACCAATGATGAAATAATGTCTCTTGCCTTCGCTACGCCATATGTGACAACTCAAGTTAGCCAGTACGTTTTATATAGAGAGCTTTATTACACAGAATATTAATTGGTGGTGTTTAAAACTCAAGTATACAGATTATTTTGAAATGCATTAGCAGGATATTCCGTATAATTTAACAAGACGTAAAGATGTTTCGTTATCTGCACTGTCGGTTGTTGTCTTTGACTCTAGTTATGTTATCCACAGGAGTTTGCAAGAGGACTAATAAAGCCAAAGTTTTAAGCCATCCAGGCACTATATTTGGTATCTATCGACGGCCATACTTCCAAATCGTGGAATAATTTTCAAATGCACTTGATACAAAGTCGAAACAAACAAAACCAACTAACTAATAGATCTACCCAATTAAAGCACATTATTTGGCGTTCTCGGAATTAGCATCATAACTTGAGGGAGTAATCCTTTAAGTATCGTTATTGAATTCGATAAGGTTTTAAGATACCGCTGAGACCCCCGGAGAGTGAATATAATCGGCTAAACACGCGGAATACACACTGAATTCCCACTGGAATGGAACAGAGACAAATCATTGTCAGTGCGCTTGCTTCAGGGCCATAAATTTAAATAAGCTCTCGAGGATAAGCGAGCTTTGCGGCCCACGAGGAATATCTTTCCGTGCACGCGAGCAGCATTGAGTAGCCAACGGGAGATTAAATGATGGAGCCTTGCTTTCCAAATGAGAAAAGGTGCGACTCGCCTCCATTTTCTCTTTTTCTGCCAGGAAGGAAACTTAACCTTTCTTGCAGTGCTTACAAGTGAGTGCGTGCGTTGAGGAGGTGGGAGTGATCTAATGAATGATTTTAGGTGGATTTAAGAGTGCCCTTTGGGGAACGCTTTAATGGAGAGACGTTGGTTGAAGAAGTTTTAGAATAGAATCTGACAAGAAACAAAGCTGTAAAGCGCCGAAGAAGCTGCTAGTATTTTAATTTATTAGATATTGTGACAAAATTGCCTTGTGGGTGTACGTGAATGCAATCCAATAAGCAGGACTTAAAAAAATAAAGCTCTTTATTTTACAAACATTCTAGGAAAAGAAATGTAGCACAAGTATTACACAGCACTAGTAAGAATTCACAACAGAGACTATCATTAAATCTCAACACAGCGCTCAAAGGTTTCTTATTAGCTAACCAGCTTGCTTGCTGATCAAATTCCAACTGACTCTTCTTGGCTTGAGAGCTTGCCTTTATACTTTTCAACAGGAAGTGACTTCATTATGTAGGAAGTGACCTAATCTCTAGAAAGTTCATGAAACCAGTAGAAATAGGTTGAAAGTTTGAGGTCCTTCTAGAAAATTCCTTTTGTCGCCAAATTTGTCGCCAAGTTTGTCGCCAAGTCTAGCATCTCAGGGAAACGACTTTATAGCTTTGTAACAATATCTATACTTATAAAAGGCAATACCTGTGTGTGAGCGATATCCAAACGAATCTACCGCACTTACAACCATGAAATTTGGCGCATAGTTATTCGTAATGGTGTCTTAATGCACCTCGAAGACGGAATTTTAAAATTTAATCTAGAATTTTTTTTTTATTTAATGTTTTGTGTTGTTTTGGATGATTTGTCGCACTAATGTATCAATAGCATGATTTTAGACAATTGTACGAAAAAAACAGACACACCATCGGATAGAGCGGTCAATTTTCGTTCTAATGAAGTTTGTTTCGTGCGTCTAACGTAATTTACTAAATTTTGAGATATTTTTGAAAAATAGTCACTTTTATGGTAATTTTCAGCTCAGATTTCTTAAAATTCTCGCATCCGGCGTTCTAATAACGCTATCAATTTAAATTTTTTTCAGCTTATGACTGGAACGTTTCTGTCGGATTTAAAACTAGAACGGTTAAAATATCTTTTTCCGTTTTTTTTTAATCAATTTTTTCCTGGTCAGTTCAAGGAGATTTTTCTCTAGCGAGTATTCTCCCGCGGAAGTTTCTCCCGAGCCTTCCCAACATGCATTATTGCAATTTCATTGGCTGACGGTGCAAAGCGCAGGAGACGTCATAACCTTCAACTGAATGACTTCGATTATTATTATTATTTCGCATATTTTGCTTGCTGTATAATAATCATTTTCAGGTTGCAATTTTTTAATGTTTCGGATTACCGTACTCTGTATTGTTTTCCTACAGTTAAAATGTCATTATCGCGAAGAAAAATAAGCGGGGAAATCAATAATATGTATCTTTTGTTTTGATTTTATTTTCAAAACTTTTTCGTGTCCTTGCGAGCGTTTTTTTTTTTTTTTTTTTTTTTTTTTTTTTTTTTTTTTTTCTTCTTTCCTTTCCATTTTGTTGAATTCTTGATTCCACGGACAACGCCGTGCGCGTACTGCTAGTCTTGAAATAAAATAAAAAAGCGATCGAATTATTTACAATAAAATAGTTTTTTTGTGAATTATGAGAGCAAAAACTTTTAAAATCAAAGGATATTTCACTTAATGCTTTTTATATGAAAGGCGGCAGAAAGTTTTAGTTAAAGTAACATCTGCTGTATGCGAATGACACGATAATAAACTTACGCATGTGCCAAAACAAAAATTCTCAAGAAATGTCATGCAGAAAGAACTCTATTTTAAGTTTCAAAAAAGTTCAATTTGATGATTCGAGTTGCTTTCTGAAATCCATTTTAAGCATTAATCCATTATGGCACAAATTTAAAAACATTTTTATTAAATGCTTGAAAAATATTTCGACGTTATTAAGGTTTCTACGAGCATTTGTTGCTGTGGAAGTGGGGTAGGAGTGCCTTCAGAGACGGGGGGGGGGGGGGGGGGGGGGGGGAGGGGCCCCTATTTACAGCAAATTAGCAGTAAAAATTTAATTCAGTTGATATTTTGATTTCTGAGCAATAAATCTCAGTTCTTTAAAATCGCTGTCGTCATACACAGTAAAAAGCGTGTATCACACAGACAGCTTATCATGGTTTGTTTCGTGGGCACGAGGGTAATGCCACTCGCCAAAATCGTTTGTAGCACGTGACCGGTCAGACGAGATGACGGAAATCGTGGGCCCTATTCAACCGGCTTGAAAATGCACACGATGGTGACGGAAAATCGTCAGCAGCGAAAATTCAAACCAATCGGGTGCGACTTTGACGGTGACGCAGTTCGCCTTCCACGATACCGAAATTCAGTCTAACCGGTTTTCTCAATGCGTCACGTGCTACAAAATTTTTTGGCGAGTGGAATCACCCTCGTGCCCACAGGAACAGACCACGATAAGTTGCCTGTGTGATATACGCTTTAGTGGGCTGCGGAACGCTAGTCAAGAAAGTTTCAAAAGTCGTCACTTCTATTTTTCCTTTATAAACAATACATTTTTATCCTTTTACAGTAAGCTTTACTAATTGCTGACACATACGTGCATATAATATATAAATGTATTATATGTGTTTGTATTTTTTTAACTTGTAATATTTTTTATACAACAGGTGGTCCGCACGACCAAAATGGTTGAGAACCGCTGGTCTAGGAGATCGGGTTGCCCATATGAGTGGTTTTACGATTGGCACGTTCCCATCTGAGAATGACCCACCAAATTTGATGGGCTGGAAATGGAAAAGGTCTGCTAAAGGCTATATCAGGCAGCAGCGCTGTGTGTGCATTTTCCGTCTACCAAGGGGCAATTCCTTCGTCAAAAGCTTGTAGCACGTGACGTATTGAGACAACCGGTCAGGCAGGATTTCGTTCATAATGGGAGGTGAACTACGTCACCGTCAAAGTCACACCCTATTGGTTTGAATTTTCGCAGCTGGCAGCTTCCCGCCACTATTGTGTACATTTTTAAATCGATTGAATATAGTCCACGATTACCGGCATCTTGTCTCAATGCGTCACATGTTACAAACTTTTGGCGAGTGGAATTGCCCCTTGGTAGACGGAAAATGCACACACAGCGCTGCTGTCTGATATAGCTTTAAGAAACTTAAGACAATAGTGGCTGATAGCAATAATAATACACTGAACTGAAAACTAAAATTCCTCATTTAATAAAATGCAATATTCATAACTATTTTCTAATTCAATGTTTTAAAGAGACTCGTCTACTAGTCGAACAAGGACATTAATTTGAGATAGTTAACTAAAAAAAATAATGATTTTGAATCGGGTGTCATTTAAACTTTGAATAGCGTGGCGGAAAAAGTTTATCACATCTGTGATGGGAAGTACACAGATTCTAAGGAGTGAAGCGGAACTCCGTTATCCAAACATCCGTTGCCCGTTGCACTTCTTAAATAGATTATTAAAAAACGAACTACCATCACGGTTTTGAATGTTACTCCGTCTGTAGTTTTACACATATACCGATGTCACAATAAATGAATAATAAATTTAGATTTTTGTTTAAAAGACAAAAATTATGTTTTTTCTTCCACCGAAAAAAGTAGAAAACAATGCTAAATAAATTTTCTTCATCTGATTTAATATTTTATAAGTTTCCGTAGTTCGTCATTTTGAATTCGTAAGTCCAGGAATTTTTTTCCCTTCTCAGTGTAATTTTACCTTAATGAATCTAGAATCCGTGTTTTTTAAATATAATTTTTTCAAATTTTATTTTAATATTCCAGCTTCAGTTTTTTTTTTTTTTTTTTCCTTTTTCTCCTTGAAAGAAAAAAAGGGGAGAAATTATTTATAATTACGTTGAAATTTAAGAATTAGACACTTGAGAAATTAAAACAAATCAAATTTCATTTCAGAATGAGTAAAGAATTTCAAATGCACGCAACATTTCAGTGCTGAAAAGAAAACCGTGCTATTTTTCATGCATACTGGAAGATTAATGAATCTTAATTATCAAAAACATGAAACAAAGAATTAAATATTTTATAAATACTTACAGAAAAATTAATTGAACATGAAGTATTAAAACAATGAATGCGGAACATTTTTTAAATAATATATGTTTGTTAATCGGATGAGCATTTAGATACTTTTGATATTTGCGATAGAAAAAAAAATTAGCTAAACAGAGCTGCTTATTTATATATAAATAAAACACCTTTTTTATTTCTTCTCTTTTTCTGAAAATTTAAAATAATGCTTATACTAAAATTATGACAAAAATTGTTAATTTGAAGTTCTTACAGATGTTATCTCTATTCTGAAACAACTTGAGGGTAGCTAACAGTTCAGCTATGTTAAAAATTGTCGAAAATTGACGAGGCTACTAATTCAATAATACTATAAACAGTCACCATTGGCCTGGTGGATTATGACATGGGTGAGGAACATGAATAGGAGGAAGAAGGCTATGGTTTCTATCTCTGATTGTGCTCTTAACTAGCATTATTCAAAAACTGGTAGACAGATGCAAGCTTGAACAAAGAATTTTATAACTTAAGACTCGTTTCTGGAGTTTTTTTTCAATAGAAACACAAATGTGGACCAGTTCTTCCAGACAGTCTATCTTAAAGTTAAATCAGACTTCTACCTCCAATATGACTTTGACCAGTAGAAAATGCTCCACTTCCCCTTTTTCACGGATCCTTGGTTAGAAATGCCAGATCAAGCATGATTAAAACGCCACTGATATTTCAACCATATAAAATAAAACACTTATTTATATCAGTTTTCAACTTATTACAGTGTCAAATTATTTACTAACTTATTTTATTAAGTTACATTGGCAGCTTAACTTTAAAATTCGCATTAGTTCACTTTGTATTTAACTCTTATATCAATAATACTAATTCTTGGCAAGCATTATTTATTTTATAATATTTCTATATTATAAAATAAATAATATTTCTATATAACTTAAGATGGGCGAAATGTTAGTTTCCATGGGAATGGAGATCATGAAAATGTTAATGAAGTAAACAATTTTGTATACATCCCCGTTTGTGAAATGTAAACTATTTTTACATGTTGCCGCTATGGTTACCAGACGCCTTTTTAACAAAACGCTCTTATTTTGCGTGCATTTTGAAGTGCATCAGTTTTCACCTTTTTTCTTGCACTGTTTAAACTCCTGAAGAACTCTTTGAAAAGTTGTTCTAAACTTGAGAGAAAATATTTGTTTACATTAACCTTTCATTTTTTTGAAACCTTTTTCACAATATGTAATAATATACTCACATATGAAAATATTTATACTGACATATACACTGAGAAAATATTTCCTTAAATAAATACATATTATATAATATCTTTAAAATTGAAATAAAGTTAAAAGACATAAACAAGAGTTTTGCTTTCAGTCATGTGACTTTTACCTATTCGGATTAGTTTATTTAGATTTGTAGCGGTTACAATTCACTGCCTTCTCCTTTTTATGGTAGGTGGCGCTACTAGAGCCATCCGGGTTTTTCCCATGATGCCTCTCTCTCTTATTTTCTGTATACTTGTCTTGTGTTGTTGTTCTCTGTCTTGCGTCTTGTACCTTTTAATGTACTGTGTTGTGGAACTTAGCCATCTAATAAAAATGATTCCTGAAATTGAATTAATTCTTCAACAGCGGCATTCCATATAAACATGAGTCTCGTCCCTCTGCAGATTAAGAATCTTTTTTAAATTTTGGAGCTTTTTTAAGACGGAAATTGTAATTTTGTGGCCAGAATGAGACCGGAGTCGACATCAGCAATATTCCATTCTTTCTAAACACTTTTATTTAACTTGATTTGCTTCATGATTATAAAGATGGAAATTTATAATCGAATTTTCTCTCTCTTCCTGATGTGATAAAGTTTAAAAATTTTGTACACTTATGTATTATTGATGACATTACACTCTTTTAATATTTTTAGAACTTGATTATCAGTTAGTCCAGAGATTTCCAACCTGTGGTACGCGTACCCCAGGGGGTACGCGGGAACTATGTTGATAACGGTGGCAAACATAAAACATAAGAGATTGAAATGAAAAAAAAATCACTGGAGGCCTTCTATTTCAAACAGCCGCTGATGTTATAAACGTAAGACTACTTTACTCGTGTGACTCCTTTCCGCTTTTCAATTTTTTTTTTTGTAACTTCTGTTGTTACCCTTTATCTCTAAAATAAGACAATAGTTATGTTTTTAACATGTGTAGTTACCGAGATATAGAGGATCGCGTCACCAA
>BGPR01011143.1:0-31810 GCA_013235015.1 Araneus ventricosus
TTTGAAGCAATACCTGGGTTATTTTGGGAAGGACTTCGTAATTTTAGACAGTGCACAGACGATGGCAACGATACCTGAGTCGACACTCCTTATGCAAAACTTTCGTATCACACCAGCGGAAGGGCGCTGGCCTTTGACGTCAGATTTAACCTTTTAGAGGCACAAACAATTTATTTGTTTTCGTGGAAACAATGTTAATGACTGTATAAATACATTAGGAAAAATAGGAATGCTGCTGCCATCTATTGTCTTTATTAGATACTAAAAATGCTTTCTTTCTAATAAATCGTCAAAAGACTACCATCTGGATAAGAAAAAGCTCATAAAAAGGTGATTTCGACGAGAAACCACCGCCCTTGAAAGGGTTTAACCTGAGTCAGTCCCTCATACACGGTGAATCCTCGGCAGAATCAGGTTGGAACCTGGCAAGCTTTCTGTACCGAAGTCTAGACTTTACCGTCAGGCTACCGCAGCTCCGAAACTGACTCTGAAATTATATTTAAAGTATTTCACTCCTTCTACATTTGTAAAAATTTGTGCCTAATTTCTACAAAAATATTTCAATTTCCAGGCAAATGATTCGATTACCAGTCTTATTAGGTAATTTCATTCTAGATAAATTGTTTCCCGTTTATTGCTGAGCAGTTAATTCCTTGTCTTTTAAAAATAACATACATGGAGCATATAAATTAAGAAATGAAAATTTGAGATCACAAGGAGAAAACGAATGAAGTTTCGACATGGAATCTTATACAAGTAGTATGGATACTCAATGTGAAAAGGGAACATCGAGATAGATTCTGCTTAAATTCGTTTGAGAAATAATTTCTCTTTCCAACTCTTAAAATTTACATCCGTGATGGAGGGGGGAGCACACGGTCTCTACGGATCACAATCTCCGAAACTTAACGAATAATGTTAATTTAAAATATAACGAGAATTGACTTAATGTGATTCATTTAGTTACCATAGTTACCGTTATTATTACTTAATGTGCCTCATGAGCACTCTCATCCAGCTTTCAGTCATTTACATACAATCATTCATCCTTTCATGCCACTCTCGCATTCAATATTATCAGAAGCAGAAATAGCAAGAATTTGATCCATCAGTGTGGATATTTAAATAGGTCTCTCGCGACTAAACAAAAATAAACATTTTTCGATTTATATTTATTTTAAATTTTATTCTTTTGGTGAAACCGATTTGTATTATTTTCACGCTGCTCACCTAAAATCATCATTCTTCAGATTATTATTTTTATTTTAGTTCTCCATCTTTTGATGGCAACTGTCTGTATTATTCTCGTGCAACTAAATCAAAATAAACAGCTTACCAATTTTTATTTTAATTCTAATGTTTTTATGAAAAAGATTTTTATCTATTATTATCTATCTTCCATTTTGTGAGACTGTCATGTTATGTTTCAAACGTGTCATTTTGACGTCGCTATTTCTTAGAGTTATTTCTTTTTATTTTGAAAAAATTAAAAAAAGCCACTATTATTGTGCATTGATATATAGGTTTGATTTCACTCCTCAAGAAACTGTCAAAAATGGTTTCTACTTCTATATAATTTTAATACTTGCAATTAATAAACTAAATCAATTACTTCTAAATGAGTTGTGTTATAAATTGCTGTCCCACAAGGAGTCAAGAAAAATGAATTATTTCTTAGACAATTTTTTGTTCTACTTCGGCAAAATAAATCAATAATATACAGTAAAGCACCATTCAAACGTTTCTCATTTATACGTCGTTTCATCACAGTCCCGATTCATTCGCACTTATTGTAATGATAAAGTACTTCGTTCATACGACGCATGGCTTTAGTTACGCGTCGTTTTCCCTTGTTCTAAAATGCGACTTTCCTCCTCTACAGTTTGTGAATTGTGATAGAGATACTGTTCAGCAACGGATTCCGAGACTACCACTTTTGGACGATTTTACACCGGAAAGGTGTGTCAGGCAATGAGTCATATGAGCGCATTTTCGGAGTTCTTTGTTAGATCACTCTCAGCAAAATGTAAACATCATCTTTCCATTTTTCACTTCCCCCCTAGTTTGATGAAAATAATTTCGCCCGGCGCATGCGCAAAAGCGCGGAATCCGTTGCTAAACAATGATAGAGGTACAATAGACAGATTGGACCTACAGACTTACCGGAGACATATTTCGTCCAAAATCTGGTAGAAACCTACAATTTTGGTATAAAGACGGCATGCGAAATTCTATTTGCCGCGGTGGTTGGGTTTTTGAATTATTATATTCTCAGACAGAGACGCACAAATATGTACTGTTCAGCAACGGATTCCGAGACTACCACTTTTGGACGATTGTACACCGGAAAGGGGTGTTTGGCAATGAGTCATATGAGCGCATTTCCGGAGTTCTTTGTTAAATCACGCTCAGTAAAATGTAAACATCATCTTTCCATTCTTCACTTCCCCCTATTTTGATGAAAATAACTCCGCCCAACGCATGCGCAAAAGCTCGGATGGTTTCCGAATCCGTTGCTAAACATTATCATGGCATCATTATTATTCACAATTAAGGAATTAATAATAGGCAAATTGTCTGATGCTAATTTATTAATGATTGAGAGGTTATTCCATCTTTCTTTAAAGACGCAATGAACTCCATTGAAAAACTTCGAAATTTATTTTGTCAAATGAATAGTGTGTAAGGAATTGGACTTTGTAGTTGCTGTTGCCTGCGGTAGATGGAGCGGCACAGGACTGTTCCGTAAAAGTTCAGTTGGCGGTTTGTCGGTAGCGAGGCTGGTTGTTTTTTGAGAATGAAGTATCTGAGATAGGATTTTTGTGTGGCCATGACTCGAAATAATGAGAATTATAAAGTATAATTTCTTATCTTTTATGTTAAATGTATTTGTGTGTTTGTCTATTTATGTCGTGCTAGTCCTGTGTGTCATTAATAAACTAAATTAAAAAAGAAATATTGCCTAATTTCTCGGCTGCATTTTTCTATGACACTACAAGTGAAAAACATTCAATGAATTTTATTCGATTCATAATGATGCACTTACTGCTCACAGAAAATCACCACGTCAATCGACGGCTAAAGATTTTCTTAATTAAACGCCTACCTGCATACACATAGGTCGTATAAGATATGTATAGTTAGTACTCAAGATATGCAATAAAGGTATGATTTTTCTCACTTTCATGATAAATGTTTCATTTTAAAATTTAATCATTGATTTCCATATTATGTAGTAACGCACTAGTACTATCTTAAAAAAAACTTTAAAATTAAATATTTTTAATCAGTTCGTATTCCTAGCATTAAATTTGAAATAATCAAAGTTGTTTAGCAAAATTTCCATTATATGCCTTTTCATTTATACGTAGTTTTACGTCAGTCCCTTGAAAGGCGTGTAAACAGTGCTTCACTGTAATACAAGCGAATAATTGGAGCATAACAAAAACATAAAATAAAAAAAGGTGATTGAAGATGATATTGAAGGGGAACGAGTTAGAAAAAATAATATTGATAATTATTGCAAAACATTGCAATAAAATGAAATATTGAAATAAATAAAAATGACGATAATAATAAAAAGAAATATATAAATGAATTATTGAAAACCATTGTAAGAAAATGTTGTATTTTTAGCATTAGCATAAACGTATGAAATTATATTTTTGTAATGAACGATTTATATTGATTTCAACCCGCTTTAAAACTTGGGGAACTGAATGGTAATTATTGTAACAAAGCTGAACGTTCGCCAAACATATATTCCGAGGTAGATAAAAAAAATGGAAAGAAAAACATAAGTTAGGAGTGTTTTCTTTTCGGAGAAATATAAATTATTGAAGATTAAAAAAAATACTTTTACTTACTCCTCAATACTTTTCAGCTACATTTCTTGGAACAAACTTTGATAGAAAATCGGTGGTTTTGTTTTCCTTTCATAGTCAAGAATAGTTTCCTTCTGGTTTTTTTTTTTTTTTGAAAGGAGGAGGAGAAACAAAACATAAAGAAACAGATTTATCATAAAATACCGTTTAATGTAAACAAAATTCTTCGCTTTCTAGACATCAGCAGCAACTGCGTTAGAAATCGCATTGTATTGGTAAAAATGTGATATTTTGTTTTCACGGTTGACAACACACAGAAATTCCCTTTATTCGCAGACCAGTCGAATAACTATATTCTGATAATAACGTTTTCCTCAGAAAATTCCAAATGAAATCACAAATTTCAAAACCATATCGATGATTCGCTTGGTTTAGGGTTTAAAAAATAAAACATTCATGCACGCGAAATCGTTCGCTTCTTCTGTTACGCATACCACCTGTTTTGGTTTTAAATATTATACACATAAGATGGGGAAAATAGGTTTGTTTTGAAAATTAAGCGAAAGTTTGTTTAGCACTTCGCTGTTACTTTTTTAATGATGCACTTATAACCATAACTTATGTAAACAATTTAAGGTACTTCGCAGGAAGATTCTTGGAAAGTTCTACAAACATATTTTTCCTAAACCTTTTTCAAAATGAAATTCTTTCCTGCTTTATCGATATGTTTATTTTTCATTTGTGCTTAGGTCTTTCACTTAATATTTCACTGCAAAGGATAATCAAATAGTAAGAATTCAAAACTCGCTTCTAAAAATTTAAATTTTCAAATATTTTAAGAAAATATTTCGTATCAGAGAAACCATCTTTTTTTAAGTTTCAGTTCAAAATAACTGCTGCATTTTGTCGTATTGAGGTTTCAATATTTTATTTTTTTAGATCTTATTTAGGAATGCCAGACTTTTGAAGTCAATAAATAATAATTATAATAAATTTAAACTTTGCGCGTTGTGTTTTAGCAATAACTCATCATTGCATCCAAGCCATGCCTCATGGATGCTGAGTCAGCATGAGACAATTCACAAAGATAAACCTTTAATTGCAAATTTTGAACATTTATTTAAAAACACGATACATTTAAAAGAGAAGAAAAAGAATTAAAACTCATAAGGAATCATTCATCTTACACTAATCAACCTGGTGTAGAACCAATAATCACATATTACATTATGAATTTTGTGAAATATAATTGACAGCTCACTAAATGATATTCACTGTAATTTATTGTAATAGAAATGACGGTTCACTAAAAATTCATTCATTACAAAATATTGAAACACAATCAAAGATATGCTTGTGAAGCTAATTTTTATTATAAGTTTAGTTTACTATGAAAGTAGTAATAGATCAAAATAAACGCAATATCATTATTGCCTTTTACAGTTTCATTTGAAATTTTCTTGATTTAATAAACATAAAATTATTTCAAAAAAATTCAATATTGCATTCCAATGCCATAAAACAAAGTAAATGAATTTCCATACACATGCAATTAAGAAAAATTTCATCGCACCTTCATACAAATCAAACTAAGTAAACACAAACAGAAAATACAAAAGGTATACTCTTGATTATTTCGGCATGAATTACATCTCCCGCATATATATTTACAAAACACAACTTCAGTTCCCCGGCAATAAAATTTCGTATTAAGAACCCAGTCTTAGCAAACGTTATTATAAATTTCAAAAGAAATATTTAGGATAATTCATCTTACTGAACCACGGTTTGTCGCAGACTAATTTGACGGATTTATAAACAGCGATGCTCATCATCACCGACACAAATCAATGCATTAATCAATGACTCGAGATCACAGGCCTCTCCTGTCAAAGCTATGAATTTCTTTTTGCCAAAACATAAGCACCAGATTTCCAACTCGAAATGTGAACCCGGTTTTCTTTCAGATTCACCCATACGCTCATTCGATAATTAATTTCAACACTTTCCGTACAGGTTCAGACAATTAATATTAACCGATTATCTTTGCGGTTTCATCTTCACGATGCTGGCCATGGAAAGCCCGAAGGATCCACCCCTCGGACAATCAAAAACTTTTGTCCTCTACATCGTACACTTTTTTCCAATCTTTCTTTATCCATTCGTTTCTCCATTCGTTTTTCTCCAAAAAAGTCTCCTCTGCCCAGACAACGCCAAATAATCTCTCCTCATCAGACCCCCTGAAACTGATCAATCATTGGTTAATCATTTGCCGCCAAAAGAAATTTACGTCACTGAAGAGCTTGGGGTTCAAAAACCCCCCCCCCCCCTATGAATTTCTCCAAATTCTTTCGGGGAACAGGCCGTGTCCGAGAGAAACAATGAAGTGTCTCGCTCAAGCAAACAAAAATGGCGAAAATCTAAAGCTTACTTAGCATCAACAAAAGCTGAGAGTATTATTTTTTTCACTTTACATTCTTATCATAATTCTTGAATTTAAGAAATATATGGTTTCAACACAACAATTTCATTTCGAATATGGGATAAACACAGCAGGAGTGGCGTTAGAGTCAGCCCGACGGAGTGTAGGGTTTCCCCGATAGGGAGGTACGGCCTAGTACCCCCCTATCGGGGAATGTGCAAGGCGAGGATGTGCTGACTTCGGTAGTACATATACTAAAATTGAAACGGTGCAAGGGCAGGGGCGTAATGATGACCCTCTCAAATTTTCGTCAGGTCTTTATTTATCTACTGGTTGAATAGCCCGTCACGTGAACCAGGTACAAAAATTTGCCCCGATTCGACAAATTTTGGGATTGGCCCCCAGACACCCCCACTGGCTCCACTCCTGAAGAACAGGGGCCCTGAAATGAATATTTAAAAATATTTATCTTATTTTTATCAGTCATACTTTTTTACATTTTAATATTAAAGTAACTCTCATTCTGAGCATCACGATTCATTAAATTTTGTGTAGAAATAATAGCTGTTTATTGAAGAGTAACACGCAAAATAACTTTGCTACGAAAACAGCAATTACATTTTTATTCATACAATGAATCCTGGCCTTCTTTCGATAATATTTATGTATGCGTATTTAAGATACAAAAATAAAATTTCTAGATTCAAAGCGTCTTAAATGTTAATAAATGGTCATTAAAATAATCATAAAAATTAAGAGTTATTACTTTAAAAAAAATATTACAATGATTAAATATATTGGAATTTATTCTATTTTAAAACGTAATGACGGACAAGTCGAAATGTGCATAGGTGTGAGGGGCCCCAAACAAGCTTAATCTGACCCCGGATACAAGCTGATTTTATTAAAAAATTATAAGATTTCGTGATTTCATTTCTACAAAAATCGATTCTGTTTTTAAAATTAATGTTCTACTTTCTAGGTTACTAAGTTTGGTTAGAAAAACAACAAGTAGTAACATATACACGACTAAATCATTTTATTTTTACGAAAATTTGAAAAATTTTATATGATTTGTTTCCCCTTTTTTAAAAAAAGTTATTACTATGTTTTTCAAACTGCTGAATTTGGTAAGAGAAACATCAAATCAAACAAATAAATCGGTTTGGGGGCTTAGGAGGATATGTGGAACAAGATTACATACAATGACATTTATTCATACTGTAACACTTCGACTAGCGCGGTTTTTTATTTTCCCTTCCCTCTTCGAATATTTCACATTTTAGAGTATGATACAAATGCAAATTATGGAGGGAAAGAAAACTGTCAATTGTTTTTCATAAATGAGCCTGAAACTACACCAGAAACTGATCAAGTCGTTCCTGCCGCAGAAGTAATCGTCAATCTTGGCAGGCTGTATTATTTCGAAGTTAATAGTAATGATATCAATGAGCTATTAGACTTAAGGGAGGGTCGCCGAATTTGGACCATCTGGGTATTTTTTAATGTACAGTGATGGAGAAGTAATTTTAATAAAAAAACAAGAAGCATCATTTTTTTGTGGTTTATTTATCTTTAGAACATTGTACTTATAATCTGAGGATTTTTTTAATGCAGTGATGGAGAAGTAATTTTAAATAAAAACAAATAGTAGAATGTTTTTATTTTCCGAACAATGTAATTAACTTTTTATGAAATAAACTTTAAATTAGGAAGAAAAAGAAGGAGAAAAAAAACCCAGCTTAAAAATGTGTCATCGGTCCAATCAAGGAAACTGGTTGCCTAGATTGAACCACCAATTTCTTTAAGCATAATTAAAGTAAAAATATTTTTTGATTCCTAAATTCACACCAACACACAACGAATGAGCCCGTATGAAATATTATGCTATTTTATGCACTATGTATGAAATTTTATGCACTGCATCACATCCTTTTCTCCATTTTTTCCCTCATAATAAAGGGAGAAGTGATATATCCTATATCCTATATAGTATATCCAAAAGAAGTGATATATACTATGAAGTATGTCCTATAGAAGTGATATATCCTATGAAGTATATCCTATAGAAGTGATATATCCTATGAAGTATATCCTATGTCCTATAGAAGTGATATATCCTATGAAGTATATTCTATATCCTGTAGAAGTGATATATCCTATGAAGTATATCCTATAGAAATGATGTATCCTATGTAGTATATCCTATAGAAGTGGTATATCCTATATAGTATATCCTATCAGGGCCGGCCCGAGGGGGGGTGCGAACGGTGCGACCGCACAAGGCCCGGCGCTTCTGAAAGGCCCCGCGCCTCTAAAAGACCGCTGATAGATTTTGCAAAATTCATTAAATTTTTTTTATCCTTTTTTTAAAAATTCTTCCAACCAACTTTTATATAGAAAAAAGACATAAAAGATTAATAATTTTTCTTAAAAGAAATATATCGCACTTTTTTTTTGAAAATTTCCTTCAAAGATCTGTTTAAAAAGTAATTGGTGGATGTAGTGGTTAAGAATCCAACAATTCCCTTTGCTACCTGGAGGTCCACGTATTTCCTTTTCTTGGGCAGAATAAAAGGTAAAAGGTGATAACATTGTTCAGTCCTAAACCAGGTTCGATTGCTCCAGACATCATATGGTCACTCTCTTTTCGGTGCTGGAGGAGGGGGCACCCAAAGTGGATGTCAGTCATTTGAAGATAAATTGTAGGTGATAGCATTCAATACATTCCTTCTTCCCGAGACTATTACTTTCAGGTTATAAAGGGGGTAATGTTTGTGTGCTGATCCACATCTGTTCCCCTAATGGCCAGCATATGCTCTTTCCCAGGGCAGCTTAAAGAAACACCTCTAGAGGAATGCTTTATCTGCTTATCTAGTTCTAAATTGAACACATCTGTTTCCCTTGTATTTAGCAGGACTGCTAAGCGATAATGAAGCATATCTCACAGGGGTTTCTCACTTTTCTAGTCAAAAGTATGGTTTTCCAGCATCTATGAATTCATCGTAGGTACTTGTTAAAAGGTAGTCTGTTACATCTATTCCTCAGAGTTTAATCCATAGTAGTGAATCTGAATATTGGATTGTGTGAAACACGACGGGTAACACAAGGAGTTTTCTCAGAAGCTTAATTTTCCATTGAACAGTTCGTTCGCATTCGGATTATCAGCCGTACAGCAAAATAAAATATTCTGCATTTGTTCTTGCAGGCAAATTTCAAGTATGCTAATTTTTGTCTATTTTTTATAGTTATTTATTAATCCTCCGAGCTGCGCAAACGTCTTTTTCCGTTTTTCATGTTCAGTTCAAAAGCGGATAGCTCGTATTTATGTTTATAATTTCTTAAACAATCATGGATAAAGTATTCATAAGATTTCAGAGATATAATTATATACAAAAAAGATCGATTCATTTACCTTAAAAGCTAAGTTGTCTAACCTGTCAGCTAAAAGTTCAAAATAATTGGACGCTCAGAGAGCTAAATAAACTTTCTTTTTATATTTCCAAAAAGAAAATTTTAATATTATAAAAGGTTATCAATTTATAAAACAATGTATTTCCCTTTTGTATTTCAATATTTTTGCTATTTGTTATTATTGTATACATTTCACATAAAAAAAAAACTATTAACAAACGAAAATTTTTGTTTTCTACTCTTTTACATTGGGCGGTTTTCATTACAAAATGTTGCTTATTTGGAACCTTTTATTGTTTTGGGAAACTACATATCAAAGTTATTTGAATAAGTTTTAAAATTTAAGAAGATTTTGAAGATTGATTCAATTTAAATATCCTAAAACCGAAACTATCAGTAGATTGTGTATAATTGTAAATAAATTTGTGATCAGTCGATTATCTTTTTTTGTTTTATTTATTTTTTTTTTGTATATGAAGAAATAATTGTTTGTTATTATGAAGAAATAATTAGTTCAACCTTTTTTACTAAAGAAACAATGAGTTCAACTTGTTTTTAAATATGAAGAAATAATGAGTTCAACTTTTAAGAAGTCACTTGATAATCCAAAAAACAAGAAAATCCCATTCGTACAGTATGAAATTTTATTTCAATACTGAATGCATGTTCTGACCTCGTAAATCGACAGAAAAATTGAAAGGTCGGTATTTTCTCTTTCAATTGACTGCAAAGTTAAAAGTTATTTTAAGTTTCTTCAGCTTTCATGTTTTTAATCTCTAATTGAAACTATTTTCGCATTTTATAATTTTAGTTTTAGCACTGAAAGTTTTCAAACTAAACAATTTTTAATATATCCTCATAAAATCAGGAAGACAGGACACATTTCTACAACATGAGTTTGCAAAAAATAATGGGAGGAATTTTATCTTTTATTTAGAAAGGAATGCTTGGATTCAGAGCCAGTCGAGGTGTTTCGAAAGGTGCGAGCGCACAAGGCCCAGGCCGCTGTCAGATTGCGCAAAACGAAAATAAATTGCACTAATTTACATAACAAAATCAAAATTTGGCGTCAACTTTTACCTTCCAGGTCACAATATTGCAAATATTTACAACATTTATTTAAAAATAATTTATTTAAATTGTATCCTAATTTTACTTCTGTTCAGAAATTATATTGATCTTACCAATAACGCTCGCATTTGCAGAAAAATCTTCCTCAAGATTAAAAATAATAAAAAATTACTTAAGATCTAGCATTAGAGGTGAACAATTGTTTTGCTTAGTCATTTTATCTATCGAATCCGCATTAACCAAAAATCTAAATCATAATGATATTATCAACGTATTTGCTACAAAACTTATAACAAAATGAAACAAAAATCATATATTGTAAACTTATTTTAATAAGCTGAATACCAAATTATATATATATAAGGCAATTATTTTTGTTGTTTGATTTATTAAATATTTTTTTGTGTGATTAAAATATTAATTTTATAAAAATAATTTAATAATTTATCATTTTCATGTATTTTTAGTAACCAAACCAAACTTAACCAAACTGTGAAATGTAATAAATAGCAAAAAGCAATAATTTTTTTTTTGTTGGGCGAAATTTTTTCAAGGCCCGGCAAGTCAAATTTGCACCGGGCCCCGCTTTTGTTCGGCCGGCTCTGTATCCTATAGAATTGATATATCCTATATAGTATATCCTATAGAAGTGATATATCCTATATAGTATATCCTATATAGTATATCCTATATAGTATATCCTATAGAAGTGAGATATCCTATATAGTATATCCTATAGAAGTGATATAACATGTAAGTAATACTATCCTAAGTTTTTAAACTTTTTGATCTAACATTTCATAGCGTTAGTGTCAGTTTTTTTTGCCTTTGACTTGGTCCAGTTTCAGTTTATGAGGACAACTAGCGGTGATAAACTTCTTTCTGAACTATTCCTGTAGTTTAAGATAATAACACCATTCATTTAAATAGTTCAATCCAGGCAACCGTTTGTGGTCCAATATAGGTAACCTGTGGACAACAACAAAAACATCGCCCTAACCTCAATTTTGAACAATTTTAATAAAGTTATTATAGTAGACTGAAGCCAAACAAATTTTCTAACTGTAGATATAATAACATACTTCCCTACTTAATTTAGGCAGCATAAGGGCTTTTTCTCTTTTTTTACAATAAGTAATTTATGTTATCTAAATTTAAATTGTTCTCTGACTGTAACCAAGAAGAGCTTTCTCCTAAAAATGATATCATACACACCATTTACATCGTTACAACATAAGTTGCTTATTTCACGTCTCAAATACTTAATAGAATTGAAGTTATGATACCGGTCTAATCTAGGCACAGGTCCAAATTCGGAGTCTCTACACTAAATAGCAAAGAACAAACAGTTGATGAGCTCGTAGAGATCTCGCCTATAGACCCAGATCTTCCAGAAAAGCAAATTACAATTGAAAGCGTGACAAAAACTCGATTCACTTGAAAAAGAGTCGACAGAATTGGAGACAATAGACGCTAATGAGGAAAGTACTGTAATTAAAAGCCACGGAATAAAGAAAATTATTAGCTTCATATGAAGAACTTTTACGAGAGAAAAAAAGTGTTTGAGTCTTCAGACGGATTAATTAAATATTTTGCCGCAATCGGCATCGATACAATTCCGTATTGTGCAACACTTATATTAATATGGACTACCCGCCTTTGGCGGCCAGTTATTCGCCCGTTGTACTAATAGCCCGTAGCTATACATGCAAAGTGGCGAAATTGGTCCAATTGTTGAAGCTAGGGGACTTAGTCAGAGTTTTATATTGCGACATCTCTTGGAAACGGCAGCCGACCGCAGTCAATGACATATCTAGGGTTCATTATCTTCCATATGAAATAAAAGTTGGCGAAATCGGTCCAGTGGTCGTTGCTGGAGGACTCATTTTTGGTTTTGCCAATTATTTTAAATGTGTAGATTATTTTGCACCATCTACTAGATAAAATTTTCTTTATTACATAATTTTCTCCTAAACTACTGTTTTTCTAACCCTTGGCCCAATTAATTAAAATTCTCATGTATTTATATACAAAAATAGACCTCTTCGGAAGGAATGGCGCTAGAGTTTGCTCGACGGGGGAGCCCGATGTGCCCGACCTGCTGTGCGGGGGGAAGAGTGTATTGAAATTGGTCTCAAATTTTCGCCAGATTATTATTTATCAACTAAAGTTCAATACCCGGAACAAAAATTTCCCCGACGGGGGGCACATCATCCCTGGCGGGGGCTCTGGCCCCCCGGTCCCCCTTCTGGCGCCACCCCTGCTCTTCAGTCCCACCTATCGCTAACTTTGTGGTATTATTGTATTAAGATTTGGAAACGCTTCTTTCAATCAAAAATAACTAACATTTATAAACCATCGCATTCGATACAACGCTGTTTATGAAGAGGTGACATTTTCTTGGAGATCTGGTTGCACTCATTTTTGCTGCTTTCATAAACATTTTCTCCCCATCCCCCTTAAAAAAAATCCCACGGTAAATGTGAGAAGAGAACCAAACTGCATTCCTAAGGATTAGCGGCAGACGATTAAATCCCGAGCATCCGTCTGTTTATGTCGTTTGGTCCTTTCCCACCCTCCGCTGTGGGGTTTTTTTCGGCAGCTGTTTTTCACAGTTGCAGTGACGATGAGTACTGAGCAGTTTTCCCTCCACTTCATGAAAGATATATAAACTGGATGGGTGGTTTCCTGAAACAGTATACGGAGAAGAAATAATGATTTGGGGGAAGCTGACGTATTTGTTTGCGTTTTCGCGGAAGTTTGCTGTTTGTAAAATGTTTCTGTAAACTATGGGTGCCTGCAATGAAAATATAAGGCGATACAACGGTTTGCAGTGAGATTTTGAGATAAAAAAAGATTAATATCTAAAACAAATTGGATTTTAAACAATTTACAGATTTTAAGAATTTGAAAAAAATGATTTGTTTTATTTTATATTCACAGTACATGCAGAATCAACTACACCTTTTCCTCGACTTAATATCGATGCGACTTATAACCATCATCACTTACGATCACAAAAAAATAAACCTCAAATTTCAAAATAGAACGTAATTTCAGGTTGTAATTTTGTTCACAGTACAGTCAATAGAATTCATACCATACATTTTTCACATTATGTACAGTAATTAAACGTACATAGATTGAATTTGTATGCTTTATGGGCACTTTTTATAACATTTTTGGATAAAATTAGTGTTGGAAAATGTTAATCCGACTTACAACCTGCCATTCGAACAGGAGTGGCGTTAGAATCTGGCCGACAGGTGGACACGACCTACTGTACAAGGGGGGATGTAATGATGACCCTCTGAAATTTCCACGAAATCTTTATTTATCTACTAGTTGATTAGCCCATCGTGTGAATGGGCTACAAAATTTTGACCCCAGACCATCACCGGCGCTACCCCTGCATTCGAAACGCAACACAGTCGTATTAGTCGAGGAGACCCTCTAAGCTAAATTGGGACAGTCTGAATTTTACGTATATTTACTATTAAAATTTTACTACCAGGTTTAAAAATATTCGAAAATTTTTATATGAATTTCTCTTTCGCATTTGAGAGTATCTCGATGGATCCGGTATCCTGGAACTGTTTCCATAAGTTACACACGACGCTGGGCGTTAAATTGAACTCTCTACAAATCTGGACTTGAGATTGGCCTGCTTCTAGCTTCCCCACAATTCGCTACCTTATTCCATCATCTAAACGTTGGTGGTTACTCATTTTTACTGTTACAATTTGAATTTTACCGACTGCTGCAAAATAATACCAAGAAATTCGCCGGGGTGTGCTAGCGAACGAAATGCGTCTTACCTTACACGCGCTTATCAAGCCTGTCTCTCTACTAGCTCCGCCTACACACACGTGTACGCTTACGTATTTGACGTACAAGATTTGCATTTTCGTCTAGAAGCAGTGGTTTTACATTCAGTTCAGTTCTTTTCATGAAATTCGATAAAATATGCAAATTCTCTTAATTTATTTCACCAGTGTACGTATGGTCTTTAAAGAACTCATTTGATATTAAAATGTGGAGTTGTTTCTATAATACAGATTTATGTCAGTGGCACAGCGAGGGAAAGTGGCATCCAGATATCTATATCCCCATCACTACGATTTCTTCAATATTTATTTTGTACTAGCTGTTACCCTCGACTTCGTGCGCGAAGAATTTGAATTATTCTTTTTTTTAATTCACGAATGTAAATGTTTTGTTGCATTTTGAAAGGGGAAAGTAAAAGTTCTGACGGTTGATAATACTTAATTGGACTGCTGACAGGAGTGTACTGTACATGTATGCTGATATAGTTATGTAAATTGTTTATCTATGCTATTATACTTTTGTATACCACGTTATTTGCACGGATGTAGAGGTTGTGTGGACTGGACACACGTGAACACACCGCATATAGTTGCCCATGCGAAAAATATGGTTTTTCCAAATGTACGCCTGCCACTTTCAGTGTCTGACCCTGAGCCTGGCAAATGATATTTTTAAAGGGATTTGTTACCTTTTGAACTGTGATGATAAATACTTCGGTATTATCGGAAGGCGTGGAATTAAAACACTCTCTTTTCTCCCTATATCAGTCATAACAGTAGCTTTCATGACGTTTGGACCTACGTATGTAATTTGTAACCGTGTGCCATTGCGCCGTCTCGGTATATCGAGGTTACGTATTAGAGTACTGGCACACCGACATTCAATCTCGGCTTGTCGGAAGGTGCCCCTGACAATTCTAAAATGTTGAAGAGCTCTACAGAATATGATGTTCCATGTTAATGGATATTCTGTAATATCTCACTGTGAAAATTAAACAAAACATCGAGAGAATAATTCACTAACGTCATTGAATCACTGTGTAACCGTATTAAAAGCTGTAAATGCTACGACAACAGGAAACCGGAAGTGTTAAGTCTCCTTTGTTGTTTATGGTCAAAGAAAGCAATATTTTCTTATATTAACTTTAACACTGGCAAAAGCCCGCGCGAAACAGTAATTTGGCTTGAATTTATTTCCATAAGAATAAAAAGTATTGTTAGAAATTACATTAACAAAAATATTTTTAAACCGTTATAACAATCAGAGAAAACATTTCATCGCAATGGAATTAATAGCATTGAAAAGATTATTTTCTGGTCTTTAAAATGACATAAAAATAATTGTTGTCTAATAAATATTACAGAAGTTATTGGCAAAAAACGTCTAAGCATTAGGCTTAAAAGCGGCTATTTTTCGTTATTTAATTAAATATCTTAAGAATTAATTAACTCTGAAAGTTGAAAATAGCACCTTTGACCTAGAAATATGCTCTAGAATGTCGTGTGTAAATTTCATGTCGCTACCGTTCACCGTTTAGGAGGAGTTCTTGTGACGGACCGACAGACAGACATGTAATTTCTGCCTTATTTTATAGATATTTATAAAGATAAGCAAAATTTTCAGAAATAAAGGTAAATTAGTTCAAATTCTAACCGTTGCCTAGCAACGGAGTAGCTATAAATTTGCATTATTTCCAAATCGTCTGCACGTAATTAAAGTTATTAAAATTTAAAAAATTAATAAAAATTGAAAAAATGGCACAGAAATAAAATTGAAATCATTGAAAAGGTAAAATTTTGAACTTTAAGATGGTATAAAAATAATTTATATCGGATAATTTGTTCCGAAGTTACAGTGGAAAAAAGGATCACGTGATAGTTGATTTTAAAAATAATTTATTTCACAAGTTTTCTCATTCCTGAAGGAACACGTGACAGTTGAAAAATAAAATAATCTTCATCGCGAATCGCGGAGTCAATGGGCTTTCTTTGTTATTTATTTAATTTTTATCTGTAGTCAAAAATAATTAATTTAACGTGATTTCACCTACCCTATGTCCGTTCCTGGGTTTCAAGCTACAACTCTGCCAATTTTCATCCAAATCGGTTTGGTAGTTTTGCCGTGAAAGCGTAACAAACAGACAGACAGAAAGACAGACAGACACACTTTCACATTTATTATAATATTAAGGACTAGCTGTTACCCGCGACTTCGTGCGCGAAGAATTTGAATTGTTACTTTTTTTAAATTCACGAAAGTAAATGTTTCGTTATATGTAGAAAGGGGAAATTAAAAGTTCTGATGGTTGATAATACATAATTGGACGACTAACAGGAGTGTGCAAATTTAAAAGCCAAACAAATCTTGGATGTCGATAAAAAGAGCGACAAAGAATTATTTTGGCAACCTTTCCACTAAATTAGGCTCTTATTTTAATTAACATTGAAAGATATTTTCCTTTAGTTATAATTTACTTTAGTTTTTAAATTTTAATCCAAAAACTCTTGAAACTATATCATATCTATCATTAGTTTTCCGTCCCGGCGTCTATTTTTCAGTTGTTATTCCACAAATTAATTATTTATTTATTTTCTCAGCAAGATCACGTGATGCTTGACTTTAAAAATAAGTCATTTCAAATGCTTGCGCTTTTCTGAAGGATCACATGACATTTCATTTTGTTTACACATTCTTTAAGGATCACGTGACAGTTGATTGAAAAATAAAGTAGTAATCTTCATCGCAAATCGCTTGTTAATTATTTAATTGTTATCTGCAATCAAAAATAATGAATTTAACATGATGTCACCTACCCTATGTCCGTTCCTGGGTTTCAAGCTACAACTCTGCCAATTTTCATCCAAATCGGTTTGGTAGTTTTGCCGTGAATGCGTAACAAATAGATAGACACTCTTTCGCATTTATTATATTACTAGCTGTTACCCGCGACTTCGTGCGCGAAGAATTTGAATTATTCTTTTTTTTTTAATTCACGAATGTAAATGTTTTGTTGCATTTTGAAAGGGGAAAGGAAAAGTTCTGACGGTTGATAATACTTAATTGGACGGCTGACAGGAGTGTACTGTACATGTATGCTGATATAGTTATGTAAATTGTTTATCTATGATGACATACTTTTGTATACCACGTTATTTGCACGGATGTAGAGGTTGTGTGGGCTGTACACACGTGAACAGGCCACATATAGTTGCCCATGGGAAAAATATGGTTTTTCCAAATGTACGCCTGCCACTTTCAGTGTCTGGCCTTGAGCCTCGCAAATGATATTTTTACAGAGATTTGTTACCTTTTGAACTGTGATGATAAATCGCTCGGTGTTATCGGAAGGCATGGAATTAAAACACTCTCTCTTCTCCCTATATCAGTCATAACAGTAGCTTTCACGACGTTTGTACCTAGGTGTGTAATTTTTAACTGTGTGCCATTGCGCAGTCTCGGTATATCGAGGTTACGTATTAGTAGTACTGGCGCACCAACTATCATTCTAGGCTTATCGGAAAGTCCCCCGGACAATTAACACTGGCAAAAGCCCGCGCGAAACAGTAATTTGGCTTGAATTTATTTCTATAAGAATAAAAAGTATTGTTAGAAATTACGTTAAAAAATATTTTTAAACCTTTATAGCAATCGGAGAAAACATTTCATCGCAATGGAATTAATAGCATTAAAAAGATCATTTTCTGGTCTTTAAAATGGCATAAAAATACTTGTTGTCTAATAAAGATTTCAGAAGTTATTGGCAAAAAACGTCTGAGCATTAGGCTTAAAAGCGGCTAATCTTCGTTATTTAATTAAATATCTTAAGAACTAATTAACTCTGAAAGCTGAAAATAACACCTTTGACCTAAAAATATGCTCTAGAATGCCGTGTGTAAATTTCACGTCGCTACCGTTCACCGTTTAGGAGGAGTTCTTGTGACCGACCGATCGACCGACAGACAGACAGATACATGTAAATTCTGCCTTATTTTATGAATACTTATAAATATAAGCAAAATTTTCAGAAATAAAGGTAAATTAGTTCAAAGTCTAACCATTTCCTAGCAACCGAGTAGCTATAAATTTGCGTTATTTAAAAATCGTCTGCACGTAAAATTTAAAAAATTAATAAACTTTGAATGAAAAATGTCACAGAAATAAAATTGGTATCATTGAAAAGGCAAAATTTTTATCTTTAAGATGGTATAAAAATAATTTGTATCGGACAATTTGTTCCGAAGTTACAGCGGAAAGAAGGATTACATGATATTTGATTTTAAAAATAATTTATTCCACATGTTTTCGCATTCCTGAAGGATCACGTGACAGTCGATTGAAAAATAAAATATTCTTCATCGAGAATCGCCGAGTCAATGGGCTTTGTTAATTATTTAATTGTTGTCTGAACTTTTAAAAATTAATAACAATCGAAGGAAAAATGTTACAGAAATGAAATTGGTATCATTGAAAAGGTAAAAATTTGAACTTTAAGATGGTATAACAATATGTTTTGTCAGACAATTTGCTCCGAAGTTACTGCGGAAAAACGGTTTCGGTTAATTTCTAATTAACTGCCTGTTTAATTAACATTTGGACTTAGAAAAGTTCATAAGTGTCTTCCCCTTGTCTTAAATAATAAGTGTACAAAATCTGGTTGAAAACCGTCCATTGGTTTAGGAGGAGATGTGGAACATAGCCACATACCCACATACATACCCACAATGACTTTTATTTATATTAAGATAAATTTAAAGTTCAATTTTTTTTGCTAACCGTAATATTAGCAAAAACTATCTGCCATAATTTTAGATAGATTTAGTGCAATAATTTCTTAGAGAAGCACATACAGTTTCGTCCATCTTTTAAACAATGCCATTTTTTACTCTGTAGAAAACTGCGCACATCATCTAGCTATAAGTTTATAATTCGTGTACTGAAAATTCAAATAAACTTTTTTAAAACTGTCAAATCCTTTAAAAGGTGAATAATTCATCACATAATTGAAAAACAAAAATCTGCCTTTTTGCGTCATGCGGCCGAATAGTACTTTCTGTGTAATTTTAAACAAACTTCCTTTTTCGCCAACCGAACGAAAGTACCCCCCTACCGCTGGAAAGCAGATCCCTCTAGCAACCACTTCGAGGGGATGGCAAAAGGGAGCGAGGGTGGCAAGAGGTCATTCTTCTTCACCTCCAATCTTCTCTTTTAGCGCGAGGGGCGGCCCGAGATCGTCCGATTACTCACAGCCCTCATTAATCAACGTCCCAAAAAACTGCAGACGATTTTTGCCCTCCCCTTCCTCAGATGGAAAAATATACCTCTCAAACTCCCCCTTTTCAACTCGTGACAGATTCAATAAGAGCCCGACTCCATCCTCAAAGGATGGGAATGTTAACTGCAACTGTAATCCGTCACCGTTTGACCTGCTGTGATGAGGAATCCGGAAAGTAAAAGCTGCGCATACGCTGTAACAGAGTATCATGATTTGGAGATGAAATAACTTTTGTATTGGTCGTCATCGTGCTTGAATTATCCCGATAAACATGGTATGGAGCATTAATCCAGCGAATCAATCAATTATTGATCTGTTAGATTTATGGTGCATACCATATGAGAGCCATAAGACTATGATTGATTAATTTGTTAATGCCCAGACTAAACAAGGCTAAAGACATTAACATGACAGATTGGTTTAATTAATTTATTAATGGTCTATATAATGCAAGGGCTTTTCGAGGATGATGACGACGTTAATCCCAAACAGGGCTTGTAATGCTGAACAAAGGTTGACTTTACAGGACACCCCAAGGCATCATCCGTGCAAAGTCTTTATACAGTATATTGATATTTAATTGAACAAACCAATCGGTTATTGATTTGTTAGATCAAGGGTACATATTATTCGAGAGCCATGCGACTATCATTGTTTAATTTGATAGTGTTCAAACTATAAAAATGTAGACATTAAAATGACAAATTGACCTAATTAAGCATATTAATGGTCCATATTATGCAAAGGCTATATGAGGATGATGAAGTTATCCCAAGCAAGGCGTGTATATCCAAACAGGACTAGTTATGCTAAACAAGAGTTCACTTTACAGGACAACACAAGGCATCATCCTTGTATAGTCTTTATACAGTATATGGATTTTTAATCAAACAAATCAATCAATGCTTGAAAGCCGCAATGGAGTGATTTATGTATAGGATTACCGTAATTTTTTTGGTTGAAATTCGGACACACTACAGGGAGTAGAAGTTTCTTGGACGGTCAAAGTATAGTATAAAATTCTAATTGCGGTCTACCAACGACCCTCTTTCATAATACTAACATTGAGTTTGAGAATCTGACAAAAAAAATAATAATCAACACGTCAGAATGCAAAGAGAAGATGCAATTTTTATTAATTTTTTATAAATCAAAATCACAGTAATGAAAAATAGAATAAAACAAAACTACCAAAACTTTTAATTTTCAGTTTGAGCTGGGCCCTGTATAAGGAGGTTCATCCATTTTCTCATCTCCTTTTCCGATTTTTCTGGTAGGTGAATTTTATTCAGGAGAGTTTTTTAATTTTAATACAATTCTGCACAGAATAAAACGAAATTCGCGCTCACATTCATCAATTCTTTTACAAGTGGCATGGGTAGCTTCCTTCTTTCAACTGTCCAAATGGACCCTGTCATCGAAAAAATACATTCAGCTGGAGCCGATATGTCAGGCAGACACATGGAAAATTCTTCGATTTTAAACAACGAATTTAATTCCTCCAGTGGCGAATCCAGAGAAGGTGCAACGGGGTTGCAGCCTCCCCCAGAGCTAAACCAAAATTTTTGATATTTTTTTCAAAGCACTGCAGCAGTTTGTTCTTAGTATCCTTTTTTTCACGAAATAATAATAATAAAAATAAATAACGTGACAACATTGTTTTCTGGCTTGCCAGCCTCAAAAACTTTCCCGCTTTTGTAGTCATTCCACTCGTACTTGTTCCGTTGACGTGGTCGAAAACATTTTTTGGCTAGTTATTTCAGTGTGTTTTTGTTAAATTATCAAAAGTATTGTAGTGTAGTGTCCTTCGTTATTTTTATCGTCAGGTGAGCAAAATCAAAGGGATTTGACTTACATATGCAACGATACAAAATTTGTATGGCCTCAGCCCCTTCCAGACCAAAATCCTGGATTCGTCACTGAATTCCTCTCTCGCCGCATTCACTGGTGTACATCCGGACATTTTGAAGATCCGGACACTAGCACGGACGTAAGCTTGAAATTCAAATTACCTGTACTTATGGTAATTCTATTTATGCACCATTTTAAAGAAAGTATTTCTCGCAAACGTGCGGCGGCAAGGAATATTCGAGGATTCGAGCGACGAGGTCTTCAACGGAATCCGTCTAAAAAATGTTCTCCAAGCACTCAATCGACGCTTTCAAGCATGAATTACTTATGGCTGACGCGATTTTGTGTAATTATTGCAAAAATTTATGTAAAATAGTACTCGTCAACGATATTTTAAATAAACAATTTATATTTCCTTTCATGTCTATATCTTGTGTTTGTATCAAAATGAGTCGATAAAAATGTTTGTTGCAGTGTTCTCTACCACCCTTTATAATTTGTCCCAACAATTCTGAAACATTCCGTACAGGATGTTTCAAAAAGTTGTAAATAAATTTCAAGGATAGGCCAGAAACAAAAACGCAAAGTCTGGCTTCTACAGAGAGTTCTTTGCCATAGAATTAAGTGAAAGAAAAGGATACACCTGACAAAATATACAACACAGATTTAATGGAATACAAATTCACACTAGCACAATAACCCAAATGCAGGGATAACAACATTCCAAGCTGTACGCTGTATGACAGTTGCCGTTCGAAGCAATACACGCTTTGTATGTTGTTATTTCTGTATATATGTTGTTCTGCCATTGTAAATTTGTATCTCGTCAAATCTGCGTGTTGGACATTTTATATGATGAATCCTTTTCTATTTTTTAATTCACTGACAAAGACTCCCTTGAAGCAGGCTCTCCACCATTTCCCTGAAACACCACCCCACTGTTTTGTATACCTGACTTACTCTTAAAATTTGCAAAAAGACCTTTCGGGGTCAGGCTATAGATATATGTTGAATATTAACTAATCTAACACTCAGAGGGTACTTACGAAATGGCACTTCAGTAAAATCATGACGATTTCAATTCAATCAAACATTTTAAATCTGTCAAATTCTTTAAAATACGAAGGTTTAGGTTCAAATCAATTATTTGGGGGCATTCTAGAATTCCTGGTGTTCGCCACTGGTAACTCAAATATAGGCCAATCAAAATAATATATTAATTTTGCTTTTAAAAGTTTTCGCAACTACTTTACCTGTAGCTGCGAAGCATTTTTAACCCTTTAAGGATCGCATTTTTTTTTTTTTTTTCGCTATCTAATAAGATTACCCCTCCTGTTTTGGAAAGGGGCTGTCGTTTTCATTCATCTAGAAGGCATAAAATACTTGAAATGCTTTTGGATTCGACGTAATTTTTGTGTCAAATTATAAAGCTAGTTAATGGTTAAATTTTAGTTTAAAAGCCTAAAAATGCGGTATTCGATGTACGTCAATATGACGGGAGCGAGACTTAATGGGTTAAGGCAGTTTAATTTACTAAAAGTGATATAATTATTTGAAAATTAAATAAATTATAGTAAATTGATATGATTTTTTAATTTATATAATTATTTGAAAAAAAGTAGGAAAGTGCTAGTAGGCTCAAAGTTCCTGTCCTGTTTTATATACTGGTTTGTAGATAAAAAGATCTTTATACTGGTTAGTAATATCTTCATATAAAATGGAAATATGATGGAATAAATCACTGAATCATTGAATTATTCGATTAGTTGAGGGCTATTTGACTGTGATTGATTAAATTATTGATGTTCTACGTCAGTGATGTGGAATCTATGGCCCGCTTAGATTTTCTATCCGTCTCGCTGCAGATTTAAATATAATAGTATAATAATTTAAAATAATAGTACAATCAGTACATCCCGGATTGAACCAGATTATGAAGAACTTTTAGAAATGCAGTCATAGTTTCATTCATCGAATTAGCATTAAAGAAATTTTTAAAATAATATATTCTTTTAATCCTTGCTGAATTTTATATTAAATTGGCCCACCAATTTTATTTATTTATTCTTTCTGGCCCGCTCTTAAAAAAGTTTGCACATCCCTATTCTATATTAAACGACGATTATACAAGCATAATGGCATTATTCTGCTATTATGGACACAATAATTTATCGATATACATGCTATAAGAGGATTATACAAAGATAATGTCATTAATTTAATAAATTGGGTTGATTGTATTCCATATAATGCGAGATCTATGCAAGAATGCTGATATTAATCTAACGAATTGAATTCCTTAATTCACTAATATCCTATTCTATACAAGGGTTATCAAAGAATAATGACGTTATTCTAATAAATCGAGTGGGCTAATTTGTTATATTATTCGAGGACTATACGAAGGTAATTGTATTTTCCAGACACATCATTTGATTGATATCATTACTCTTCTAAAGCATTCGTCTAGCACGGAGCACGAATCTAAGAAATCACTTAATCATTGATTTGTTAGTTCGTTCTCCATACAACACGAAGACTGTCAGACCATGACTGATTAATATGTTAACTCTTTGACTGCCGAATTTTTTAAAATCACTAATTATATGCAACATTCGCAAACATGTTCAAATACGGTTAAACGAGGCGTATTTGATTTATGTACAAGGCTTTATTAGTATAATACCATTCAACGCCGTAATAGTTCTAAGTAAACACAATAGCTTGAGAAAATCACAAGATGCAGCAGAAAGTTGACTTATTTCCAGCCCGTTGAAATCGAGGGATAAGCAGCCAGAGGGTTAATTACCCAGACAGTATGAAGACTATACAAGGCTAACGACATTTTGCTAAAACATTGTCTCGAAACTAAAGATAAAATTTAATTTCCCTTTAAAAATATATTTAAAATCCTTTGTTTCTATTTTCTTTGACAGATTGTTGTTTTAACCCATGTTTAGAAAAATGAAAAAGAAAAAAAAATATTAATCGCTTTAAAAAATTAGCATGTCGTTTAACCACTTAACTGAATAGTTTTCTTTGCTATCTAATAAGATGACCCCTCCTGTTTTGGAAAGGGGCTGTCGTTTTCATTCATCTAAGAAGGCATAGGATACTTAAGATGTTTATGGATCCTACATATTTTTTGTGTCAAATTATAAAGCTAATTAATGTTTTAATTTTAGTTTATAAGACTAAAATTTCGATAATTCGATGCACGAGTATTCTCGGGCTGTTAAGTTAAGCGGTTAAGAATAGGCAATAGAATTCATGATTTTGAAGATTTCTTTTCTATCATATGCAATTTGATAATTTGATAAATGTTTTTATTATCCCAATGAAATATTTTTATATGCATTATCTGTTGTGTAGTTGAATGCCTACCTTTCATTTTTTGGGATAGATCTACAATTTTTTTAAGATTATGATATAGGAAGGCAAAGAGTTAACTCGATTGCTTGCATGAAGACATAGCTCTGGTAGTTAGGACGGTTGGTTACTTTTGGCCTATTAGCTTTATTCTTTTGTAGACTGCTATATCCATAATTTTGTGCTTACGCAAATAAATAGATGTTTGTGGATATCCACCTGTCTGTTTATCCCGTTACTGTTCTTTCTGGAAGATTTAAACACACCATCCTATCGGAAGTTTAAAGCAGCAAAACCTTAAATCTCCATTGGCGTAATCAACAAAACAAACTATCCAATGACGCGGCCGACATTAAAAAGTATTGTATGTTCTCGGATTTCGAAACACTCCGTGCTTTTGCGCATGCGCCAGGCGGAGTTATTTTCACCAAAATAGGGGGAAAATGAAGAATGGAGGGGGAAATGTCTGCATTTTATTTAGCGTGACCTAACAAAGAACTCCGGAAATGCGCGCATCTTATTCATTACCTGTCACCCCTTTCCGGAATAAAATCGTCCAAAAATGATAGTCTTGGGATATTGAAACGATTAGTAATCTCCATTGACGCAATTGATAACCTCAAAGGAAAACCCGCCCTTCTTTGGCATACGGGTAATTGAATGATCAGACTGCCGCGACAATAACACGGAAACTGTGACCTGTTACCTTTTGGCCATAACCGCACCAGGCACAGATCTTCGTGTCGGAGGTACGCCATGTCATCTGATATGTGGCAAACACAAATACACGCTCATTAATATGTCTCCGGAAGAAGCAAGAACCCGCTTACTTTTTGGACAACTTCTCATCCACGAGAGCCCGGGGAGTGGCACAGTTGGTAACTAAGGGGTCTATTCTGGTACCCCCGGGGGGGTGGGGTCCCGCCCCAAAACACCGCACCCCCACCCCACCCGGGGTAACAATAATAGACCCCTAACTATAACTTCATATAACACAAAATATAACTTCATTTAACCCTTAAAGGCCCGATTTTTTAAAAAAATGATTTAAAAATGTTTTTTGTCTTTCATTTCTTGAATACATGGGGAAAATACCTAAAAAATCTTATTTTGTTTTAAGTATGGTTTATGGCTATAAAATAGTTTGAACCCGTCGACAAGACTGGGCTTTAATTGAAAAAAAAATATCTTCGATAAAATTTTATCATATTGATCAAATTTACATCAAACACAGATGATTTTTAAGAACTAATAATATGGACAAGGAATTTTCTTCAAAATTATAGAATAAAATATGGTATTCTCAAGCGTACAAACAAATCTAAAAAGATGCAGCCTCAAGTGAAAAGCATCAATTTATTTTTATTTTTTATCAGCACTCAGGTTGTCATCTATATGATGTAAATTGATTAAATAACATTTTCAGTATGTATTTTATTGACATCAACAAGGATTAGAGCTTCAATCTTATTCTCAAGAATTTTAGAGGTCAAAATTGGCATGTTGCTTTAAGAAGCACTGAGCCTTTAAGCGTTAATAAATTGTATAGTTTGGTTCCTTGCAGCTCATATTTTGTTACGCTGGGCACTGAACGCAAAGGATATCGAGATAAAACTACCGAACAGTTCAAAATTTTACAGATATTCTTCTTGCCAAATAAATCGCCAAATAAATTTGCCCTGTATTTAAACTAGCAAAATCAATGGGACCATTAAGCAACAAAATTAGCTAAATTCTTAATCCTTGCCGGAAAGAAAATTTGATACAGTTTTAACTCGATTACTTATTGGTTACATGCGCTACATTTACACACTCACAAAGAAAATCAAGCCAGTCAATCAAATCAAATTAATTGCTGGATTAATGTTTCGCTTTGAAGTTAGGACTGAATTGCTGAGGAAAGGCCACGTAATTTTGAAGTGAGGTCATTTGACATTTATAATATTACTAGAAAATCACCAGTCATGGTATGACGGGTGCAAATTGCCTCTTCATTCGAGAGATTTCCCGTTAAATTTGACGTATTTAAATAGATATATATGCGAGAGAAATGTTTAACATTCATTGAAAACAAATAAAATAAACAGATGTTTTATGACGGGAAATATCTTTTTTATTTACACATTTCTTTATTTAAAAAACCTCTTCGTAAACAACATTCAGCTTGAAGTATTTCCCTTGTACTTCAGATGTCTTTGTGTAAATTTTAAAGTTGTCAAAAAATATTATCAAATTATATTATCACAATTGCACTAAGTAATTAGATGCACCGTGGCGACCAAACTATATCAAGCGCATGATATACCAGTATCGTAATTTACTACTTTCTATTAAAAAACGGAAATTAACTTGAAATATATGATTAATATAATTTAAAATTTCTCGGGAACTATTGATCATAGCGAGATAAATTTTATATCAATGGATAGCAAATTTTATTTCACTATTTTAGAGCTATTAAATTTGAAATTAGAACGACAATTACTCTCTTAAATTTAAAATTACTGTAATTTAGGTTTTCTAACAATGAAATAATGCTGTTTAACGTCTCGCAGTGCTATGGCGCGAGTTTTATTGTTGGTGACGTCAGATCATTGCCGGAGGATCTGGCCTATTATATTAGTAATAATATTTATTTAGCATAAATGCACAGTGGATCCTTGGTTTAGTCAAAATTTAAATCCGGAATCCTCTGGTCTTGAAAGAGAGATATCGCAACTAGGTTATGAAGTCTTAAGAAAAGAAAGATATTTTTAAACTCTTTTATTTCACTTGACTTGTTTCATGTTTGTAAAAAATGAAATTTTTTAAGCTATTTTTCACTCAGTCCTTGAAGCGCTAGAATTTTGATATTTTGCATACTTAATTAACCTAGACTACAGTGCATTGTTTTAATATTTTCAGAACTTAATTATTAGTTTATCGTTTGATATAACTAAATTTTGATCCTATACTCGTGGCTCCCCCTGGTAGTGAATTGGAGAAGCTACTGATATCAAGGTTTCATAACATTTATGATAGTTAATTACAAATTAAGGATTAAAAAGTAGATGATGGAAATAAAAATTAATTCTGCTATTTAGGACACTAATAAAAGTGTGTTTTCAAAACCTGTTTTTATTAATTTGGAATGGGAATGGTATTATTTTTACCTCATCATCAGCTTTTGCTTTATAAAAAGGGCATAAACACAGTAATATTTTGACCCCATGGCGCCCCCTAAAATTGGTTCCCGGGGCATCTATACCCCTTTCCCCCTCCTTCCTGTGGCTACGCCACTGGCATTTCTTCCATGACCACTTTTTTGGCATTTGCTAACAGAAATCTGAAATCAAGAAATTTTAAAGTCCAACTTAGTTGCTCATGACTTGCTAGACAATCCAGACAATATATTTTGACAAGTTTTTGCTTTTAAGATAGCACAGTAGTCAAAAGCAACCAACGAAAGCTGTCAGTTTATAGAGATTTACATTTAAAGAGTCAGTTTATAGAGATTTACATTAAAGTCCATGAAATGGAGGCAAATGCATGACATCAATTAAATTTTGGAATTCATTGGGCTTAGTGCGGACGGAAAGCCGGTGTGACGTCATTGCATAAAGTAAAACAACGTGTTGCTATATTTTAGGTGAGATGGTTAATTACGTGTGTCAAATGACTATGATGTCCAACGAATTGATTCCATTAATCATCTTAGGATTTAAGTACAATAGAAACTCCATTATACGGGCCTCTATCAACCGAGGTCTCTGTTAACATAGCCGGTGCCAGAAAATCGAACTGGGTTTTTCATTTTCAAGTAAAGTCAACGAATATTTTAGAGAAGTGTATCAAAGTTGGCTTTGAAGCTGATTATCACGATGCGAAGGTTTGTTAAGCTGGTCATTCACCAGTAGTCCAATCCCCAAAATCGGTTGGTTTTCCACCGATTCAAGTCGATCGATTAGGTGGGTCAGTCACGGGGACTCCAAAATGCACTATCGGCTGCTCCCGTCCCCCGTACTCCTCCTCTCGCCAGATTGACTCCCACCCTCTTTCTCCGTCATACGGGGGATTTTCGCTTTTGGAGAGAGCACCCTCCCCCCCGCCCTGATTTCTCCAGTCTGACTCCCACGCATATTTCCCCTCCCCACACACGGGTGATTCATCGCCCGCCTCGAAGAATCGTATTTCATTTTTTTGGCCAAACGGGCTGAATGGAAAACCAATCTCGTTGGAATTCCAACCGCGCCGTCTCTCCACGCCAGTTTTCGTCGGGATTAGAAATTGACGAAATGTTTTGGCGCAATGTGTTCCAAAGAGAATGAATTGGACTACTCGTGAATGTCCCGCTTAAAATGTCATTATCGGGAAGTGATCTTTTACAACTGAATAAGTTAATTAGAGAAAAAAAATAATTACACAGTTCCATTCGTAAGCACTTTAATAGTGATTTGAGCAAATCCATGCCTTTTTATGAAAATATGGCACTGTAAATGTGTCAGAAGTTGCAAGTTTCGCTGAAAAATATTCTTTTAAGAAGCTTCTTAAAGAATCATTGGGAAAAAGCAAAAGAAACAGCGAGAATTATTAACATTCACTGATCCTTTTATCAAAATTCATCAATGTTTTTAAAAAATGCATGCGAGAAGTTTGATAACTAATAAAAGAGTTCATTAATATATTATTACGTGTAGTACTTGCAGACTTTGTTTATTTGAAAAATTAAAATTATTTTGGAAAACCTTGTCGAAAGAAAAGAAGTTATGATTTAAAACTTAGTCTCTATTAACCCCTCAACATTTTCTTTGCTATCTAATAAGATAATCCCTTCTGTTTTTGAAAGGAGTTGTCGTTTTCATTCATCCTAGAAGGCATATAATACTTGAGATGTTTATAGATTCCACGCAATTTTTGTGTCAAATTATAAAGCTAATTAACGATTAAATTTTAGTTTAAAGACTAAAAATGTGATAATTCGATGCACGAGTATTCTCGGGCTTTTAAGTTATTCGATTAACAGAATTTTCGATCATCCGAGCTAATTATGGTTGCAATCAGCTCGGATATGCGAAGTTCTATCGTATAGAGTTTCGTTATTAAAATGATTGATGCTTAAGATTAAATTCTATTAAAAAAATATCGGCTCCTTTAAATGGATTATAATTATATTCAGGACTGTTTTACTGGGCCTACTAATGCAAAATATAGCTTTTACCCTATAGACAACTTAACCTATCACTTATAACAGACACGAAGAAAATAATAAATATGAAAATGTTTTTTAACCCCTTCTTGATCGTTGTTCTTTTCGAATTTCCGACCCCAAAAAAGCAATTTTTATTGCAGAAAATACAAAATGGTTATGTTTTCCATTCAAGGCGGGAAATCTCACCACGAAAAAAAGAAGAAAGTAGAACTATTTGCGCCATCTCTTAGCAATATTCAGAAATACGAAACATAATCTCGGAATATAACGAGACCTGTTAGTGGCGACGAATTCACTTTTAAAGATGCAATTTTTCTCTTCGTCGTATGAAATGCGACGTCGACCGTACGGGCACAAAAAAGCGAAATGTATGACGTGCGACGCCGACCAAGAAGGGGTAAAGTAATCTTTGGAAGTCTGCTGTAAAGTAGAAATAATTTTTTTTAGAATCAAAAATATGGATGCCAAAACCAAATAGGAAAAGCGCGAGGCACTGTCAGAAAAACTGCAAGAAAATTGGAGGCAGGAAACGGACGGACTCGACAGCGTATTCTACTCATTTTCACACTGTAATTCGTAACAAATATAATATTTTTAATTTTTAATGAATGCTTAGAAATTTTCATTCTTATTATATTAATTGTGGATTAATTTCTTTATAGTATTGTTTTCAATGCTTCAATCTTTTAGAATTTTCTTTTGTTGTAAATATTTTTGATAAAAGATGTTCCTGCCTTTTAAAACACTAATAAAAGCATGTTTTTAAAACTGAAAACTTAATTCATTTATAAATAGTAATTTAATAGTAAAATTAATTTTTATAAATAGTAAGGAATCTTGAAATCGATTTCTTCTTAAATTCACTAACAGATGGCGCCACTCATATAAAATCAAAATTTAATTAAAATTAATCAATTAACACTAATGAGGTTCTGAAAATATCAAAATACTGCATTGTCATAGATTGCATTAAATTTCAGAAATTTAGCGCATCAGAAAACGATTGAAAAACAGATTACCAAAATCAATCTTTACTAACATGAAACAAATCTTGTTAATAAAATCATCCAAATAAATTTTTAACATGTCTTTCTCTGCAAATAGTTGCCAGATGGGAAAGAACAATAAATAGATCACAAATAAAAAGTGACATAAAATCGGATATAAGTTGTAAAATGACAATAATCATCCCATCAGCCATTCACGAGTTAAAATTTTTCAGTTTTCATTTCATTAAGTTTATATCAACATTCTTGAAACCCATAGTTCTTTTTCTCAGCTTTTCCTGCCAGATGACGGATGATGTTTTTCGATTACGATGACTCGGACGATTACAACCGTTTAAGTCGAGGGAGGAACGTTATGAAATGGGCTCGTTTTTTGATGGAGAGGGTAGAAGGTCTTTATTAAACACTTGACACATTTCAAGCAAGGCATTATGACGGAGTTATCCAATCTGTTCCATCATCCTTGCTTTTGGCGCAATTTTAAAATGAAAAAGGTGCCGCAGTGGAACTTGTCTAATTCGAAGCTGATAACTATAAATTTGCAATTTCACGAAAAATTCAAAT
>BGPR01011143.1:31820-49768 GCA_013235015.1 Araneus ventricosus
TGGTTAAAGGTTAAGGATGTTATGGCTCAGGAACATGAATAGAGGTTTTGGTTCTATCCTCTGACTGTGTTCTTAACCAGCTTTATTAAAGAACTGGTAGATGGATGGTGAAATATTATCGACGAATTTCTCGCTGCAGTCTGACTGGCTACTGGAGATTTTTCGGTGTTTCCTCCAACCGAACTATAAATTTTTCAGTTAATGTTATCGAAAAATAAATGTTCAACCGAAAACTTATCACCATGACCTATTAGGTCCAACAGAAACATAAATCTTTTGTTTTCCTTTAATGGACCCTCAATGGTCGTCAAGCTAAAACGCTGGCGTTATTCCATTTTGGCTTTTCCATGTATATGATTTCATTTTGGTCGCGATCCGCGATTTAAGAATCTCTGCTCTATACGATATCCCATGTGAAGTTAAGCTAATGCCTTAATATAATATTTGTCTATATGACACCTCTTGGAATCGCTGCCCAGAGTTTCAGAAATTTCGTTTTATAGGGTAGCGCATGGTAACTATTTTCTCTGACTCTGTGCTTCACCGCCTCATGTTAGTATTTGGCTTTGTGACATTGCGTGGAGTCGCCACCCTTAGTTTAAGAAACTTGTTTCGATAGGATAACGCATGCTAAGTTAAACTAATATCTCTATCCCTGTACGTCACTGCCACATATTAGTGCTTATTTAATATTTGTCTATGTGACATTACTTGGATTCGCGATTCACAGTTTAAGAAGTTTTTTTCTTACAAAATGCAAAGTTAAACTAAAGTCTCTGGACCTGTGTGCTATTGCCACATGTCAGTGATTTAATATCTGTCTGTGTGACACCACTTGGAGGCACGACCTTCGGTTTGAAAAGCTCTGTTCTATAGGATAACACATGCTAAGTTAAATTAAGTCTATTCCGTTGTGCGTTATTACCACATGTTAGTGATTTAATTATTGTCTATGTGACATCACTTAATATTTGTCTAAGCTACACCACTTAATGTTGTCTAAGTGACACTATTTGGAGTCGCGACCCACATTTTAAGAAGCTGTGTTCTATAGAATAACTCATGCTAAGTTAAAGTAATATCTGTGGCCCTGTGCGTCACTGCCACATGTTAGTGATTTAATATTTGTCTGCGTGACACGACTTAATATTTGTCAATGAGTCTGAATGAATACCGCGAGGGTTGATCTTGGAATTCTCGTATGCAATCGATTATTTATTTCTCTGAATTATACAAAAAGCAATTTTTCATTATTTACATTATGACATCGCCTATAAAGTCTTTATCACACAAAAATAGTACATTCATCTAAACCTATGTCAATATCTTACTTGGGAAAAACAGCGTAAAAAAACACAGCCATGAATTATCTCCAAACAAGAATTTTTCCTTCAAACGTGATTTGGGATAAAAGCATTAAATCTTGATCAAGACACGCTTTTTGACGCTGGGAAAAAACGAAATCGCCGTTTGCTTTCTTCGGTAATTGATTTACGCAGGAATCGTTTAGCAACCAATAAGGCCTGTCCGGACGAATTTATGGGATTTAAGGACATTCGTTCTTCTTAAACGAGCTCGATGAAGGATGCGAGTTGTCGGCATTTGTCCACACAAGATTTGGTTAAGTAGATTAAAGCGTACTCGGGATTACATTCAAGAGCGGTATTTGACTAATTAGAAGGACTTTGGGGATTACCAAAGACAGATATATCTTGCTTTTGCCTTGATTTTGCGTCGATATCTGCCGTGTTCTGGAAATGCCTTACCGACTGAAAGGATTAGAAAGAGAGGATATAAAGCATTTAATGAGAATGGTGTTCTGTGTTCCCTCCAGATACCGTTAACACACACACACATTCATTTACTGCATAGGGAATATAAACGGATTAGAAAGAGAAGATACACAGCATTTAATGAAAATGATACTCTGTGTCCCTTCCAGACACCGTTAAAGGATAAACTGAAAGTGACATCCTAATTGAACACACTCACAGATTAAGTTTTTTGTTTTTGTCATCTTTCTGAAATCCCTTCCAACTGAAAGGATTAGGTGCGATTGTTTGTTTGGATACAAAACGTAATGGAATCCATCTCATGTGACTTCGCAATGAGAGTAATTGAACACGTCATCTAATGTCTAAAAGAATATTGACTTACCTTATGTTATGACATCTTGCCATTTCTTCTCCCGTAAGATGCCTGGATGGTTTCCAAAATTACATTGAAAAGTTTGTTTGGCGCTAATCTATCACCTATTTATCTATAATGTGTCAAACAGGTAAGAATATTAAGCATTAAAATAGATGATGATATCATTATAGTACGAGCCCTGGGTAAAGAAATGCAAGAAATATCTGTCCACTGTTATAACAGTAATAATAATTTTCATTATTATGCTGCCTGCCAATTTCTTAAAAGTGATTGATTAAAAAATAAAATAGCAAATTTATCTAAAATGCCCCAACTATCAAAATATGCTGGCAAAATAACTTCTATAATAAACAAATAGGGGGAGGTTGCCGAATTTGGACCAGCTGCAGTTTTTTAACGTAAAGTGCGAGAGAAGTGACTTTAATAATAAATTAATAGTAGAATTCTTTTGTAGTTCATTTATCTTCAACACAATGTGACTATTTTTTTAAAATGCACTTGAAAGTAGGAAAAACATAGTTTAAGAAAATTGCGCCATCGGTTAAATGAAGAAAACTCGTTCCTCTAATTGGACCACCAATAACTTTAACATAAATTGAAACATTTTTTTTTATTCTCAAATTCACACTACCACATAATGTATGAACCCAAATATGACATTTTATGCATTGTATCACTTCTTCTTCTTCCTTTGTTTCTTCACATATTATACAAAACTATACATCCTTGATTTTTGTTCTTTTTGAACCAACATTTGATGTCTTTTTATGTCCTTTCATTGTCTTTCTTTTTGCTTTGGAGGACTACCAGTTATTATAGCTTCTTTCTGGGCTATTCTTCCAGTGCAAGATAATAGTCTAATTTAGGCAAATATTTTTGGTACAATCTAAGCAACTTTTAGACCGAAAGAAAATGAAATTTACCTAATCTTTAAACTATTTTTAAAAAATTATTATAGTAAATTGTAGCCAAATAAGCTTTCTATTTGAGGATAATAATATCTTGCTTCATACTTTAAAATATCGAAAGGGTTATTAGCCTTTCATTGTAATATTTAATTGATGATATTTAAACCTAACACTTGTTCTCTAACTGTAACCAAATATATCCTTTTCTTAAAAGAGATTTCATACACTTCATTTACATCGTTAAAACATAAATAGACAATTTTAACACTCTGAACCCGGCTAGAATGAGAATTCCATTGTCTCAAAACCTGGAGTGAATTTTCGTTCACAAAAACAGAATGGAATCGTCACGTTCTTTACAGAAATTCCAGGAGGTCGACACCTATGGTTGCCCGATCAATTGTCAACAAAGAAAGGAACTACCTTTTTCCTAAAAAAATCACCCAGGTGCCCGAAACCGTCTGAGTCCGGTTTCTGTCGAACGGGCGGTTAGAGGCGGGATAGGGCTCATAGGGTTAAAGACCAAATATATAGTAGAATTAAAGTTATGATAATGGCCCTATCTAGGCGCCGTTCCAAATTCGGGAACTCTGCTCTATTATCACCAGAAAAACTTTACAGGTGGCTCAAAAAGCTAAAAACGAGATGGGAGGGGGAATAAAACGTCAAGAGAAAAGAAAATCGTATTTGAATTGTCGTGGAACACATTAAGAATTCTAGAAACACTTGTAGCACCAGAAGCAAATACAGAAATTTAAGCACCTGTTAATTTTTCCATATGAACCGTATTATATTCGTGATAAAATGTCTTAAATTTAAATTTCATTTTTATCTATTTATTATTATTTTTCTGTGATTGGCAATGGTCGTGATAAAAAACGTTCCGAATAATGTTTTTTTCCAGCTAACAGTTTCAATTTAATAAGTAACTATAATTATGTTGCAATAAAAACCAGCGGGAGTGACCTGCCCGAAACTTTCTCGCATACGACCAGTAATGTGGGGTGGGTAAACACACAGTTGGTAGGTAAATATTTTTGGGGTATTTACCCAAGGCCTGGTTATTTTGAAAAAAAAATTATGAATGGTGATTTGCAATGAAACATATCAAATTTATGAATTCCCAAAAACTTAATATTTTGCAAAAAAATTGCGTATGTTCTCAATTTTTACGCGTGCTGAGGTACCACAACTTTATTTAACGTTTTTGAGTACGAAATCTTACTATAGATATCGCACAACATTTCACTACACCTCTGGTTAATCACAGGAGTCCATCTGGAGAATGTCAAAATGAAGTTTCGTTTTGGGGATTGCCATAATTTCCGAAGCGCGTGTTTGCGGCTCGCTACAATTTCCGCCAAGGTCAAACGCCAACCATACTCATTTGAGTAAAATAAGCGAAACGCTCGCCAACACACAGCCGTAATGTGCATTTTGAACTAAATATGCAATTTGAACACCTGTTTTTTAACCAATTGAGATGAAAATTGGGGACAGATCTATAATTAATGTTAGCATCCGCGATATCAAGTTTTATTATCTAAGTCAAAGGGCTTATGAGATACAAGTATGCGATTATACAGACCGACAGACAGTCAACCCTTTGACGGATTTGGCCCAAAATTCTATACGGACCTACATTCACGACGATAAAATTGTGTACCAAATTTTATCCATCAAGCTATTCAAGTTTTTGAGTTATGGTGTTCACATGACTTCGGACATACAGACAGACAGACTTCCGGTAGACGGATTTTGTCCAAAATTTGATAGAAACCTACAAATTATGTTTAAAGACCACATACCAAATTTCATTCCCGTAGCTCTAATAGTTTTCGAGTTATCGTGTTTACAGACAGATAGACACACAGACAGACAGACATAATTCCAAAATTGTGTTTTTCGGACTCAGGGAGGTCTAAAACGCGGAGATTCGTCAAAATCTCAAGTTCGAATTTTTTGACGATTACAATACTTTCTCTTTGTATGCTTCGTATACGAGAAAGTAAAAAACAATGTGTTGTTGATCGCGTCTCCGACTGACATTCTTCCTTTCATCAAACTTTTTTCAGATACCAGATTTTTTTTTCAAACAGGAGTGGTACTTAGGACCGAGGTGCTTCTTTACCCCTGACAGAATTGCCAAAGCTACGCCCCCTCACAACATGGTACATTTTTGTTAATTATACCATCCCCTCTATAATCTCTCTTCCCCCGGAGAAACGACCTTCCTGCAATTTTTTTTCTTACTCAGATTTAGCAAATTTTATAACCCCCCGTATATAGAAAAAAAAATCTTCTTCCGGCCCGTTACTCGCTAACGAGAGGAAGTCCAGTTACCAGCTTTATATCGACGCAACAATTAACAGCTCACATAATTTTTAATCAGCTTGAAGGCTTATTCTCGAATTCTTTTTATTTACATAGCAGATAGCACCAATTTAATCTTTACCCTTGTTTTTTAATGGTCATATTTGCGCTTCCCAGGGTTCGTACACATTTCCTTAAAATTAAATCAAGGACTTTTAAGGACTAAAAAAACCAAAAAATAAGGACCTCTAAATTGAATAAACTTAACGAATTGTCGCACGCATTTTTAAATAAAATGTCTCATTTTTGCAAATTCAACCTATTAGATGATAAATCTTAATATAAATAAAAGTCATTGTGGGTTTGTATGTTTGTATATATGTTCGTATGTTTGTATCTATGTTCCACATCTTCTCCTAAACTACGGCAGTGATTTCAACCAAACTTTGAACACTTATTAATTAAGACTAGGGTAAGATTACTGTCAACTTTTTAAAGCGCTAAAGTTACTTAAACAGTCAGTTAATTAAAAAGTAACCGAAACCGTTTTTCCGCTGTAAGTTCGGAGCAAATTATCCCCTGAAAATTATTTTTATACCATCTTAAAGTTCAAAATTTTACCTTTTTAATGATATCAATTTTATATCTGTGACATTTTTCTTTCAATTTGTATTAATTTTTCAAAATTTAAAAAAAACGTTGACACGCAGACGATTTTAAAATAAATCAAATTTAATGATACTAGAATTGATACTGATGAGTTGCTAGGCAGCGGTGTAATTACTTTGCCATTATTTTTTCTGTTTATTTGTTTTCAAATATCGTTTGGCAATGTTTTCATTGGTTCTTAAAGAATTCTAAAGCTTATTTAATTAGATTAAAAAATCACTGCATTTCATATCACCTGTCATTTTTACCTGCGTTTCCGAAGAAATAATAAATGCTTAATAATATATTAAATGAGAAAGTGTGTCTGTCTGTTTGTTACGCTTTCACGGCCAAACTACACTTGGAATAACTTATTTTTAATGTGAAACATCACGTGATCATAAAGAAAGCCGCGATTATGTGATCTTTCAGGGAAAATAAACAAATAATTTACTCAACTCGACGCTTGATTTTCATTTTTCGAGTCTGCAGTCTATTTAATTTTAGTGATTTATACTTTTCCATATCAGATTTTATTCAAGAAGCTGTCGATAAATGGACGTCGGGACAGAAATCTATTGATAGATAGAATATAGCTGCAAGAGTTTTTAGATTAAAATTTAGAAACTAAAGTTTATTATAACTAAAGGAAAATATGCGACGATATAGTATTTTGTTTTATGTATTCTTTAAAATGGTAGAAGTGGATGACATATAGCATGATGGATGGTACACAGATTATAAGGGCCTGATGATACCATTGAGTACAATGATGTAATTTACAATAACGGAGAATATATGAGGAATAGAGAATGGTTGTTGAATTAGTAATTTTGGCACTGATTAATGAAAGTTTAAGTCAGATAAATAAAAAAAATATATGTTACAAGTAACATCATATCCTGTAGAGTTCTTGAACTCCTTAGAATTATCAGGGGTACCTACCGACAAGCTGATATTAAAAGTCGGTGTGCCAGTACTATTGATACGTAACCTCGATGTACCGAGATTGCGCACGGTTACAAATTGCACACCTAGGTCCAAACGTCGTGAGAGTGTTTAAAAACGAGAGAGTGTTTTAATTTCACGCATTCCGATAATACCGAAGGATTTGCCATCCAATTTCAAAAGGTAGGCTCAGGGCCAGACACTCAAAGGGGCAGGCGTACATTTGGAAAACCATATTTTTCCCATAGGCAACATATGTGGCGTGTTCACGTGTGTCCAGACCACAAAACCTCTACATCCGTGCAAAAAAAGTAAAACAAAAAACGTAGTATACAAAAGTGTGTCAGCATAGATAAAAAAAATTACCTAACTATAACAGCAAACACTCCTGTTAGTCGTCCAATAATGTATTATCAACCGTCAAAACTTTTAATTTTCCCTTTCAACATGTAACGAAACATTTCCATTCGTGAATTTAAAAATTTAATACTTCAAATTCTTCGCGCACGAAGTCGCGGGTCTTCTATGTTTTATATTATAACAGCTAGTTATAATATAAAACATAGAAGATACATCACAAATTTAACACAACAAAACTGCTAAAAATATGAGTTAATAAATTGATGAAAAAAAAACCCCATGAAACTGGTAATCAAATTAAGTATCTTTTAATTCCAAACTCTTTAAATTCAATTTTACATCTAAGGTATTTATTTTAATTTCTTTTTCAGAAATTGTTTTTCTTAGTTCGTGCGATTGAATAAATAAATTTATGTCCTTTCACTTTTCAGCCTCCTTAGCTAAATCATTTGCTTTCTCATTTGTTTGGTGTAGGTCCGTTTGGAGGAACATTTTCTTTTGTTTTAAAAAAAATCAATTTCCTCCTCTAGAACTTTTCGTTTCAGTTGTTTTGTTTCAGTCTTTTCTTTGGATCATTCACTTTCTAAATACTGCATGTATTTTGCTCTAGCTGAGGTGGCAGCCGTCCTCATTTCTTTAGTAATTTTTAAGTCATAAATAGCCCAGACAGCTTAATAAATTCATCATTTACACGCTGGAATGTATATGAAGCATCATTTAAATTTTCTATTACCAGGGCCTTGTTCATCGAAAAACCTCATTGTCCATGTGACAGTATTAATACCATTTTAATAATCTTCCAAACTTTTTCATAATGATTATTGCTAAAATAAGTTTGTAAAAAATTGTCAAGGGAATCACTCTTTGGATTGAAAGAAGTAAATTCAAATGAATTTGGCTTTACAATATTTAACAGAAAATCTGCATAGAGTAACAAAATTTCGACGCAATCTTTTCCCAAAATACGTTTATTTTGCGACAATACAATCAATACATTTTTCATTTTTTCCTGTGCTTTTTCGGGATATCCAGCCAATATTCATGGATCAATGCAAATCGCATGTCTTACTAGTGCGTAATTCACAGGACATTTCTGCATGAAGTGTTTTATCATTGTTATGATGTTTTTCCAACTATCCTGTCTGAGTGTGAAAACATCCTTGTCTGCTAATTCCTTATTTTTTATCTTTTCTTTTATTAGTTGCTCTGCAGCAAATCATAAATACACTCAACTTTTATCATTATACAAGTTTGGGTCAGTGAAGTTGAATTTGCATAAAGTCTCAGGTTTCTCAATTCTTTCATTCTCTGGTTTCAAAATTTTGAAATGTTGAATGCAATCATTAACAAATTTTAATACATCAATGGCAAAAAATGGAAGTAAAGGCTTATCACTTTGATACTGTTCCAAAAATGGTAACAGCACTTTTGACAATCATTCCTATGGAACCATGGACCAATAAAGGCCATCTGTAACTCCTCCCTTATTTCCCAAAGTGTATGCGATGAATATGGATTCGTAGAACGCGAGCCGTGTCGTCCCTCCACCCCATTCCGCGAGAGCCACGTCGACCGAGATTAGAGCCGCCGAGAAAGAGGAATTAGAAAAACGATAATCGGTGAAATTTTAAATTTTTTAATAATAGCAGAGTAAAAAGTAAGGACTTTCAAGGACTTTTTAAAAATGGGGCTTAAAAATAAGGATTTGTAAGGACTTTTAAGGACTAAATGTAAAAGTAAGGACTTTTAAGGACGCGTACGAACCCTGCTTCCCCTCAGCCTGGCCGGGGCCAATCTGGCCACCCCCTCGGTACGGCCCTGGGGGACTTAAAAGACCACCAACCTTAACATGGGAACAAAACTCTAGCCTAAAGTGATGACTAAAATCTTCATGAATCCCCTCAGTCCTCTAAGCACTCCACCTGCAGTGACAAAACATTCTTTGTTGTCCTCTTTCGTTTCAAAAAAAGAAAAAAAAAGAATTCTATCAATTGAGTGCACCTGACCTGGGCGTCAACAATGGCAAAGAAGTTCCATTTCGAAGTTGCGGTCAAAACACGTGTCCATCGCCATTATTTCAAGAAGGACGATTGCCCATTTTTTTCTTCAGGTCTGGAGCTTTTTCCACGGTGGCGGTCAGCTAAAGAATCTTTTTGCACGTGGTTTTTAGGACGGAGGCGTCAAGCTGTCTGTTTGGTGAAAGAGGAAGGGGTTTCCACGGTGCAGTCTCAGGTGGGCTTTGGTTCTAGTCGTTTCCAGGTGTTGGAAACGAGTTGGAGCTTTCGCTATTGTTAGGAAAACCTAACATAAAAGTTTCTTTCTTATAAAGAGTAACTTTCTTGTAATGTTTCACAATGTGGTAGCAAGTATAATCTTCTGATTTCTTTTTAAAATGTGTACGCTTTGGTTGTTAGGCAAAATTTTACGATAATTAGGTTATATTATGCTACAGTTGATTCGCGCGGCTGATTTTTATTTTGTGGAAGCATTTCATGCGTAGTTGTTAATCGGGGAGCTGAAATTCTTTCTGTGAAAATCTTTCATGTTCAATTATTAATCGAGAATCCTAATTTCTTTCTCTCGAAACTTTTAATGCTTAATTTGTAGCAAAATTACCCTGTGCTTAAAAAAATAACTTCATCAAGAAAATACAACAAAAATTAATAATATTATTATAACTTCCAATTATTAAATAATCTTGTTATATAAATATTTATTTCTTTATTTACTCTTCACAGGTTCCACTAATTCAAAGGAGTGTGTGTGGCACATAAAAATCATCCAGGAATGTTCACAAAAACAGAAATTACATAAAAATCATCCAGAAATGTTCACAAAAACAGAAATTACTTAAAACATAGATTAGATTTGTGAACAAGATTATAACAAAATAACATGGGATTCAGAACAAAACCTAAATAACCTTATTTGGAATATATCATACAAAAAACCAAATTATTGTTTCGACATAATCATAAACATATAATAAGCAAAGTTGTTTCATAGGTTACAGTTTCAAATAGATAGAACCAAATGTAGTTTGAAAGCAGTTAAAACACAAACACAGATAACAGATTTTTTTTTCTTCCTTTCTCTCTTTTTTTCCTTTTTTAAAACATTTTGGATTCATGATCGCAAAAATTGAACCAAATAATCATCTCAAAATAACGCATATCAAAATTATAATAATATGAGGGAATAAAAAGTATAACACATAATCAACAGAAAGAGAGAACAACTAAAAAAACAGAAACAAACCAAACACCAAAGTGATACAGAAACCAAAAGTTAAGACCCAGCAGTAATTTGACTCTAAATTTTTCTTAAAATTTCACAACATTCTTTGAATCTGAGCAGAACGCATTAATTTTTTTCAAAAAAATTAAAAAAAGTTATTTTTATTATGTGTTGAAGGTTTAGTTAAATGAAAATCCACTTAAATTTACATTCAGAAACATAATGGCCGGCGTTACCATTGACACAGCATAAACATAACAGAGAAGAAGAAATATAAAAAGCGATTTAAGTATGCCATAAATGGATTATGTCTTGTAACAAAATAAGGCAAGTATTTATTTAGAGTCAATAGTTCAATACCAGGAGTCGGAATGAAATCCTTGACCCTCTTAATTTTTTCATTCAGTTTCGGAGTCACGCCAATAAAGGTTGCAATTATTCAATAGATCTTGTTTTGTATTTTTCTTATGAAAAGAATACGAAATAATAAATTTCAAAATCACTATCAATTCCAATAGCCATTTACGAATTTCAGTATGTTATTCTCGTAAATTGACATTCTCTTTAATTTATATTTCATTTAAGAGTCCCGCAAATAAATACTACAATTAGTCAAAAGGGCTTATATTTTTTTTCAAATAATGAATAGAAAGCAATGAATTTCAAAATCACCGCTCGTTTCAGAAGCCATGCGCCAATTTCAAATGTGCTCTTAAATTAACAATTCATTGATCTATTTTGTTCAACTTACGTGTACTGCTGTAGTCGTGCTAAAAATTGTTCACACATTTAATATAACAGATGAGGTCACCAAATTTTCACGTAGTTGAAAGGATATTGTGGATGATAAAAAGGAAAGGATCCCTTGCAAAAATAATTACTAACAATAACTGTATCATCAGGGCAGTTAGGTACACTTTTCAACTAAAGGAGGACGAAAGAAAATTCTCAGCATTAGTCGATGGAGTCGTTTTCAGTTTAAGAGAAAATCAAATGCCATTATCATAAGGTGAACGTGCACGTTTATCAAACCACAGTCGATGCAACCAAGAAAACGGATAAGTTGCCCAAGCTACGTTGTAAAGTTTCAATCGCATGCGTTTATTTGCAAACAAAATCACCATTAAGTTCTGGTAAGTGAATGTGAAAATCCTGAATAGTGAAATAGGTGTCAGTCACACATGGTACAATGGTCATTAGTAATATTCGAAACCGAATCATTTCTTGTAATAAAATAATTTTATATCATAAACTATACTTGTTCTAAATTATTTTGCATCATAAATTATATCGAATATTGAATATCATTTAGTATCATAAATCACATCTTGTACAAAATATCACTTTATATCATAAATCACATCTTGTACAAAATATCACTTTATATCATAAATCGCATCTTGCATTGAATATCGTTTTGCATTATAAATCGTATCTTGTATTTAATATCATTTTGTATCATAAATAACATCTTGCATTGAATATCATTTTATATCATAAATCACATCTTGAACAAAAGATAACTTTGTATCATAAATCACATCTTGTATTGAATATCATTTTATATCATAAATTACATCTTGTATTGAATGGGATTTCGTATCATAAATAACATTTTGCATTGAATATCATTGTATATAATAAATCACATCTTGCATTGAATATCATTTTGCAATTTTTTTTATCATAAATCACATCTTGTATAGAAAATTGTTTTGTATCATAAATAACATCTTGCATTGAATGTCGCTTTGTACCATAAATAACATCTTGTATTGAAAATAACATAACATTTCTCATACTGGTTTCATACAAATTTGAAGCTGTAATTTCCAATTAGTGTTCCGCAGATATATTTCATATAAAGCTCAGCTGAAAAGCGTGTCTCTACAGAAATTATATGAGAGCTTGTAAAACTATCTGTCTCGAACATAAGTGGGGTAACTTTTATGAATTTTCGATTAACTTTAAGCAAACCTTTTAATTTAGAACATTTCATTAGCACATTTTAAATGTGTAGATGTGTCACAAAGTTCTAATAATATCTCTGTAGAGCTCCAACAAATAATAGAACGGGATTGAATTGATGAATCATACCAAACAACAGTGCTGTGTTAAAATAGGAGTTTATGTAGTGGGAATTTTTGTGGTCTGCGATTAAGTACATTTCTGATGAACCTAACGGTGGATCCTGACTTTAATACAACAATTGCTCCAGGGCCAGCCCGAGGGGTCTCAAACGGTGCGAGTACAATAGGCCAAACGCCGCTAACTTATTTTTCAAAAGGAAAATGAATTGAAATTGATTTATTCAATTAAATCAAAATTTGTCGTCCAGTTTTCCCTTCCAGGATCACAATAGTATTATGCTTAATTAAAAATAATTGATTTGAGTTGTATCCAATTTTGTTACTGTTCTGAAAATTATATAGACCTTACCAATTACGTCGTATCCGTTGAAAGCTCTTTCCCAAGATTGAAAACAATAAAAAAAATTACATGAGATCTATCATTAGTCAAGAAAGATTTATCTCCTCAGCCATTTTATCTATCAAATCCGAAACAGAGGGAAAAAAAACTTACTTATGATGAGACTATCAACGAATTTGCTATAAACATGTAAGAAAATGTAACAAAAAATCAATGTATCAAAAATCGTATTATATATACACTTATTCTTGTAAGTCGCATGCCAAATTGTATTTTATAAGTTTATGGAGCAATAATTTTTGTTATTTGATTTATTAACGATTTTTTGTATGGCTGAAATATTAACTTTATAAAAATAATTTAATTAGTCACCTTAATTCCCTAAGTCCTTACTATAGCTATTTATGCAATGTAATTCTGTTGTACGAAATTTGTTTCAAGGCTCCGCATTTCAACTTTCAGCATGCCCCGCTTTTGTTGGGGTCGGCCTTGAATTAGGCTGTCCAGAGATACTTTCGGAACTTTTTGGTAATCTGAGATTAAGTAAATCACACATCTCTGGTGAGCCTAATAGTGAACCAATCAACTCCTTACGTTAATACAGCAATGGCGCTGTATCGAGAAGTCCTGCAACTTTTTCGCATATCTGTGTATTCAAAAAATACTAATGAAAGGCTGCAAACCAAGTTGGCCTTTTAAAAACTACTTTTGTTTACTAGCGTTGAAGAATCTAGTCAGACAATGCTAAAATCCTTAACAGATAATGCCAAATGCCTTAATCTGAGATTAAGTAAATCACACACCTCTGGTGAACCTGATAGTGAACCAACCAACTCCTGACGTTAATACAGCAATGGCGCTGTATCGAGAAGTCCTGTAACTTTTTCACATATCTACATATTCAGAAAGTACCAATGAAAGGCTGTACACCAAGTTGGCCTTTTTAAAACTACTTTTGTTTACTGGCATTGAAGAATCTAGTCAGACAATACTTTTCCAATCGAAAACTCGTATAATACAGTACCCAAATTATATTCCAGACCAGTGCATGCGCCTATAGCTATGTATGTATATGTAAACCATTGCCACATTAACAAATAATTAATAGAGAAAAATTTGTTTTAAGTATTTTTTTCTGTTTCTACTTATTTTTCTTTATCATATTAAGATGTATTTATTTCTCTTGTTATATGTAGATCTGATAAAGCGATTTTTTTTCACGCACAGATGGGCAACACAATTCTTTTGTAATCGAAAAAAGGCTGCAAGTGGGGAAGTTTAAGAAATACTAAAATAAATCAATATTTCTAAGCATTAACATTAAGCTATCTTTTCAGAGCTTTTTTCAGGCTAAATGTTAAAAAATAACAACCAGAGAGTTATTACATTGGATCTAAGAATTATTTTTCACAAAGATTATTCTGCTAATTATTGTGATGCTTGAACTATAACCAAAAAAATAATGATTCAATTATCCATATAGCTTTTACTTTAAAATAATCTGAAAGCCTCACCAATCAATTATTTTTAACCACATATTTCGAATAATTACCATTAAGTTATCCTTAAGCACATTTTTCTTTCACAATAACTGCTTAGCAGTAATCTTAAATGTAGGTGACGATTGTAATAGAGTTAAGAAGAGAATGATTTCATATTTCTATACAACCTTCAACTGGAAAGAATATAAATAAGTCACCAATCAGTTATGCTTAACCACATATTTCGAATAACATTCCACCTTCAAAATACCACAGAGATGTGACATTCCACAAAATCCCACAAGACGGAACCCGCAAGCATTTCAAAAAGTTCCACCAAAAAAACAGCAAGGAAAAACAAGTCCACTGTGGATGGATCTATAAAAAAACATTTAAAAAAATAATAACATAAAAATTAGAATTCCTGAGACGAATATGGACGTGCTCTCTCCCCCCTGTCTCACCGGGGGTCGTCTGATGTTTATTATTCCAGGATTTTAGTGGCAGCATTCCCCCGCCTTCAACTGTCAAGTTGTCCGGAGCAGATTTACATCGTCCCATTAAAGCCGAAGCAAAACAGCGACTGGCCGTTTTAAATCTGAGCCAAATGTTGGCTCCTGTCTTCATTTGGGAGATGATTTACGCGCCAAGGTCCCTATCAATTCCAAACTAGCAGTCTGATTTGCATTTAGAAATAGCTGAAAACAGGAAGAGGAGAACGGAGATTTCTGATTCAAACCACGACTTCTTCGTCTCTCGCTGTCGATTTATCGCTGGGCATTCCATTGTTTTTAATGTGAATCGTTAAGTTTTCTTTATGCTTTCCCGTATACGGAGTATGCAAAGAGAAAGTATTGTAATCGTCAAATGATTTGACCTCGAGATTTCAATGAATCTCCACGTGTTAGACCTTTCACTGCCCGAAAAAAAACATTTTTATATACAGTAAAGTACCGTTTATACGTTTCTCATTTACACGTCGTTTACATTTATATGTCGTTTCAACACAGTCCCGATTCATTTGTATTAGTTGTAATGATAAAGTACTTCGTTTATACGATGCAGAGTTTCGGTTATATACGTCGTTTCCCCGTCTTCTAAATGTAAAAATTTCATCCTTTCTAGTATATATCAAGACATCGAAATTATTCATAATTGATGAATTAATAGAAGACAAGTTAATCCACCTTCATTGAAAGACGCAATGGACTCCATTTAAAAACTTCGAACTTAGTTTCTTTTGTCAAAAGAATAGTGAAAAAACATTCAATGAACTTAATTCGATTCATAATGCCGTAATTAATACTCACAGAAAATCAGCACGTCAGACGAAGGTTTAAGGTTTTTTCATTAAACGCCTACTTGCCTGCACATAAATCGTATAATATATGTAATAAGTGTACACTTTTTCTCACGTTTATAATAAATATTTAATTTTAATAAATAATAAATATTTATAATAAATTTTTAATAAAATTAATAATAAATAATAAATATTTAATTGTTTTCTATACTATATATTTGAATACAAAAAAAAAATACAGAAGAAACAGAAGTTAAGAATAGCGATTACGATGCACCTTTTGCGCGCCAACGCAGCAGCATCCAGTGATTGCATCAACAATATTGTCCACAATTAACGAACGAATTACTAAAGAAACAATCAACAAAAATCACGCTTTAGTAAAAATTCTATACTATGTTGTAAAATGTGCTATCTTAGAAAAACTCACTTGCATTAGTAGCAGTAAAATTGTAATAATCAGAGTTGTCTAGTAAGATTTCGATTATGCGTCTTTTCATTTATACGTCGTTTTACGACAGTGAAAGACGTATAAACGGTTCTTTACTGCATTTTTATTTAGCTTGACTTGTTTCATGTTTGTAAAGTTGAAATATTGTAATCGATTTTTCACTCGCTTTCTGATGTCCTAGAGTTTTGAAATTTTGTATACTAGTGTATTCTTAATTACAGTACAATATTTTAATACTTTTAGAACTTAATTAATATAAAGTCATTAATTAAATTAAATTTAGGTTCTGTATTAGTGACACCATCTTGTTATGAGTTGGTGAAAAAATTATTCTCAAGTTAAATAAGTTGAAAATAACTATAATAAAAAAATACTGTTTTGCATTTCAATAAAAGTGTGTTTTTGAAAATTATTTTCAATTCAAAACGCAACGAGCTACATGAATGAAATTTAGCGTATGGCTTTGGCAGCAGAATTGTAGATGTGTATTAAATTTTGGACTTAATCTGTCAAAAGGTGGAATGTCCGTCTATTCCAGTGTATATGAATGTCTAAATTCTGAAACGCAACAAGCTAGATGAACTAAATTTGATATCTAATTTTGACATCGAAGCTAATCTTCTGTGTCTAATTTTCGAACCGCTGGGCGAAAGGAAAAAGATCCAAAATGTATGCTCGATTCTCTTCTCTATACAACAAGACTAAACACACAATCCGCCATTGCGATAGCATACGAGAGCCTAGATTTCGACTTGGAGATATTTAGTTTATTGTGGTGAAGGCTCTGGTATACTCGGAAATGGTGAAGATTTGGTTAGATTGAATGAAAAAAAGAATTTATTAAAAATTCAATTTAATCTCAACCTTGACCATATAAATTTTTCCGGGTTAGGTGATTCATCGTTGATTTTATATAACGTTGGGATAGATCAGCTCGCCGCTTTGCAAACACGATCCTACTTTAGGACAAATCGCATAATTGAAACAGAAGTCAGATGACGAGAACTCATTTGACCCGGCTCCTCCTCTAAAATCTCCACCCCAACGGTAAGACATTTGACTTGAGACAGATTTAACGCGCATCAGGCTCCTTTATACGATGGATCTTCGATGGAATCAGAGATCGAATCCATGCACCTCCGGTGCCGAAGTCGAGGTTCTGTCATCAGGCTATCGCTGACCTGATTCAGTGACCAAAAACAGTAAAAATTAGGATGTATCTAGTGACTATACACTTCAGAAAAATAAGAATGTAGGTTGTGTCCTGGACACACTGGCATATTTTGCCACCTTAGTTAAGAAAGCAGTTGTAGATACATTTGCTCGAGAATATGTATGTTTTGTAGATTTCATACAGTCCGCTAATTTGAGTGGCGCTGCAGTCACTCTAAGTTGATTTTTTTTTTCTTATACTCGCTAGCTCTGTATGTTTTGAAAGAGTAGTTCGTATTCATGCTGTTGTAGGTCATTCCTGAGATGACAATTCAGTTCAATTAAATTAAAGGTATGATTCTATTTGTAATTGTTCATTCTCTGTAGATTAATTCGCTGATTAATTCGAACTAGCCCTTTTCATTACACAATGTATCTACTAATAAAAGCAATTAAACGATACAATCAGCTTTCTTTCTTCATTCTTCCCTTTGCATGCATCTATTTTCTCTAACTTAGGCGAATTTTATAAGCTACAATATCTTTTGATGCTGAAAATAGTACAA
>BGPR01011144.1:9917-21240 GCA_013235015.1 Araneus ventricosus
AAAGTTTCTCAAACTCGAAGATAAATAATTATGAAAATGGAAATGTACCCAATATTTGAATCATAAAGTGAATAGAAGCGTCCATCAATGGTTGTTGTCATTTGCTAATGTGCAGTAATGATCGACAAAGAACTTTTAAAGTTTCTCAAACTCGAAGATAAATAATTATGAAAATGGAAATGCACCCAATATTTGAATCATAAAGTGAATAGAAGAGTCCACCAATGGTTTAAGTGGTAAAGAAATCACAAATTATATTGTATTACTTTTGAATAACTCCATAACGCACTATAATAGAAATTACATTAAAGAGAATGTCAGAAATACAAAATTTGAACTACGAAATGGAAGTGAGAATGCAATCAATTTTTGAAATATCAAAACTGGAAAATCATTTCCTTTGAGTTTTGGAAGAAACATCATTAGATATATCGAGACTTTAGTCTGGAAAAGTATCCACTACTGCTTTTTTGTGACAGTTTTAAGAACTTCGTAGAAAAGGAGTTGCAGAGAACATAACTACCGAAAGATTTGTCTGAATGTACATTTTTGATTTCTTTAATTGAAACAGATAAGCATATAAGTCATACAATTTTGAATCAACCAAATAATATTAATAAAATATTAATTAAATAATTATATAGACATTGACAAAGAAGAAACAGAATGAATTTTATAAGAAATTCGTCTGTTTATTCCATTTCCCGAATTTATTTCTCTTTCTTTTGTTCTAGCAAAGTTAAATGGATTTTGGCATTTTCACTGTGCCTCGCGACTGGCATTTTCGAAGTGGCAAAATTTTGTTGCAATTACTTAGAGTATCCTGTGGTCATAAACTTAAACGTACTGAGTGAACAAAAATTAGAATTTCCTGCAGTCACCGTTTGTAATTTATACAGGATGAAAGATCGTTCAATAAATGAATTTAAAGAGTCCACGTTTATAAAAGAATGCACATTCAATGGCAAAATTTGCTCCAAAGAATATTTCAGTAATTTTAGTAACTTGCGCTACGGCAAATGCGTAACATTTAACAAAAAAACAGACGTGCTCAGAAGTTCCGAAACTGGCATTGAAAATGGTTTGATATTAAGCTTAAATCTTGAAGGATTTGCGTATATGGAATCAACTCGTACACTCGGAGTTAGCTTAACAATTCATGACCCAGTGGCAATTCCAACACCAGAAGAAAAGGGTTATATCATCCCTCCTGGTTACGAAACTACAATAAGCCTGAAACAAACAATTTTTAAGAGACTGCCGGCTCCGTATAAAGACCAGTGTGCTGATTACAAAGCAAGGTCAGAAGAATTTACCAGAAGCAAAGGCGAATGCATCCGAAATTGCGTGCAGATGAGAACTTTTGATCAGTGAGGATGCATTGATCCAACTTTAGACACTGTGAAGGATTTGAAGTCGTGTGATTTAAACAAAGAAGAAGAGTTTTGCTGCTTAGATGACGTGCTGAAATACATGTCCCGAAAAAGACCAACCTGCAACTGTCCGCTGCCTTGCAGATCTGTGTCTTACGGGGAACAGTTATCCAAAGCCACTCTGAGATCCGAATGGCCCATTTATGATTTAGCCAGGATAAAGATTTTTTACTCCACTTTTGAAACACACGTTTATGAACAAAGACCGCGGTGGGAAGTATTTGAGTTCCTGAGCATTTTAGGACACGAATTTTGTTTGTGGTTGGGTTCTTCTCTAGTAGTATTTATTGAAATCTTGGAAATCTTGGTTTTATTCGTGAGGCATGTATTTACTTGCCTCTTTTCTCTTTTAAACTGAAAATTGATTTCTAAGTTTGTCTTTTATTCAAAATTTTTTAATCAAACGAACCCTTAACCTTCTGTTGGTTTTTTAACCAAAGACTGCAATTTAATCTTTAATCTACTAAAATTATTTCTTTTAATAAAATAAAATAATCGAAATTTACTCAATCTAAGAGACAACAAAGAGTTTTCGCTGGCTTTTTAGGCTATTTTGCCTTGATTATAATCCAGAGAATTATTCCTTAAATGAGAGTATCGCAAATAAACTCGAGAGTTCTGTGTAGAAAAAGAAATTATTATCTTATTTTTTGTTTGTATGAAATTATTTATTATAGATCTTGCATGAAACTAAAATCATGCCGAAATACCATGTTTCATTCAAGACATTTTCATGTGGAATATATGCAGTAACTGTTCTTTATCCTTAATCATCTGAGGCTCGTAATTACCAGACTTTTAAACCGCTAGGGTTCCAAGGATTTGTGCCATCGACGACTGCAAGTGAAATAAGAGATTAAATCAACATACACCATTACTCGCAAAGACTGTAATAACTCAAATACATAGGTTGAAAAAAATATCACTTCTTGCTGGTGAATGGGAGAAATACGTATTTTACAATACACTGTGAACCTTTTTTTAAACAGAATTAAGTTATATTAGTAGACATTTGATTTGATTAGTAGATATTTGATTAAATTAACTTTCCGTTTCGAAGCATGGCTTGAGCTATTTTAGGACTAACTTCGTAAATTTAAACGGTGGTCGGTTAACAAGGATGGCATTTGAACCAGTTTCGACCTCTCCAAGCTCCTACGCCACAAAACCGAAAGAAAGTCTGACATTAGAAGTCAAATATAAAGAGCACTAGGAACATATACAAGGCAGATATCTTATAGAATTGGATCTCGGAAATGGAACCAGTCAGATCCCAATCCGCGAAAATACCACCTGGGCAAAGCGATCCCATTATATTGATGTTGAACATTTCCAACAAAAATACAAACGGCAAATCAAAGTATCAGGATAATTATGTTTTTGTATTCACCTTTATGTTTTCTATAATCATCCATCATTATTAATTATTAAGTTTCTTTTTGCTTGATGTGCTTGATGCTTATTTTATTGTATTGTATTTATAATATGAGTTGCTTTATCATTTTTATTTTTTATGTTTGTTACTTCGGCTTGTGCTGTATGGAACACATTGGAAAATGTAGCTTCTACAGCCTCCAATCACACAATATAAGTTTTTTTTTTTAATTTTATTGGTCCACCTTACGTGGTTGTTTATTAGAGTTTTGATGATATGCATTTTGAAGAAAAATTGTAGTTTATTATGCATTTTTTATTATGTATTAGTTTATTATGTATTAGGTAGATTCCTTATAGGAAGTCTACCTATTGCAATGGTTCTCATGACGCGACTTCCGGAAAATTTCTGCACATCTTCACCGATCATGACCCTTAGAACGCAAAACCACCCTCCGTTAAAAAGTTTATATATATATATATAACGCTTTTTCCCATGTTATCTTGTGAACACGATAACTGGAGTAATTTTGATCTAAATTTAACCAGCGTGGGACATGTTGTAAGGATAGTAAAATTCTCGGTCGAGTTCGTAGATGGGCTATCCAGCTCAAAGGGGGTGGAAATGGTGGGGGGTGGAAATCGTCATTTTCCCATAATTCCCTTACGATTGAAGATAGAAAGAGAATTCAAATTAGGCGAATTATTACCTTATCATACCAAACAACTTTTGTATTGAAACTTTTTGGATAGCCACAATTTCTTAGAAGTTATGAGCTAAAAAGCCATTTTCAATCCCCTCCCCAACTTATCATTTCCCCATAGCTCTGTGACAACTAAAGATAGAAAAAAAATTTCAATTAGGCGAATTATCTCTTTATGATAACGAAAAACTTTTATACTAAAAGTTTTTTGTCTGCTAGAATTGCTTATAAGTTATGAGCTGAAAACTGATATTCAATACCCCCCCTCAATTTATCATTTCCCCATAGCTTCGTTAAGATTGAAGATAGAAAGAAAATTTCAGTTAGGGGAATCATCACCTAATCATAACAAACTTCTTTTATATTGAAAGATTTTTGACAGCAAGAATTACTTAAAAGTTATGAGTTCCCATCAACCGCATTCACTTTCACTTTTTATACGATAAACAAGTTGATTGCACCGGATTAAAATGTTTTCATGTTTAATACTTTTCATGTAAAAATTACTATTGTATAAATATTATAATACACAAATTCCTTTTCTGATCTGAAACGCTTTTAATTAAAATGAGAATATCAATTGAACCAGACGATTTTTAAAAACATCCGTTTTCTTCACACGTTATTATTTATTATATAGGTAATTCAAATTTTGTTAACAATTACTAAAGTCAATGAAAGGTTTTAATGAATATTTTGAAACAATTAAATTAACTATTTAATTATGCATTAATTTAAAGCGTGAAAATAAATCAATAGCTGGTCCCGATATAAATTATTAAATCGTCTACTTTTAAAATTTTCTTTTAGAATTCTTCCTTCTGGAAACAGTTCTTCGTATTTTTTTTCTTCAACAAGAATACTGTTACGAATTCAGTTTAAAATTAATTTTGAAAAAAATATTAAAATGTGAGAAACCAATTTTTGGAAATGAAAGATATCACGGACAAAGGCCTTGCTTAATTTTTAATTAAGGGAAATTTTAAGCATCTTTTTAGACTTTGAAAAGTTGAAGGCGACCTTTCTCTTTTCTTAAATGAAAAGTTTGATTGAAATCAGTCCAGTGGTTTAGGAGGAGATGTGGAACATACATACATAGCCACAGTGCTTTTATTTAAATTAATATAATTATTAGATAATAATAAGATAAAGATTGCTGGCATATAGTATGAGCCATAAAAAGGTTTTAGTGAAATTTTTGTAACAATTAATTAGTTAACTTTAATTAAGTAAATAGTTAATTTTAATTAATCAAATAATTTTAATAGTTAATTTGATAATAGGTTAATTTGACAGAATACTTTAATTTGATATTTAACTAAACATGGCGGGACCATGATTTGTTTAATAAAATCAATATAAAATAGCCAAAAACGATCGATATTTAAATAAGAGTTCCCTTTATCCTTTTTGATATTGAAAAATATCTTCTTAACTTTAACATTGTTTGGGATTTTCTGCCTGAGTATTTGGTTTTAAACGTCGATGGAGATTTAAATTTACTGTTCAAATTGGCTGCATTCATATCCTATGCTTTAAACACACGTATTAAATTTGCCACTCGCAATGTTTAATAATTTTTATTCTCTTATATGTTAAGAATTTAGTAACTATTATCTATGTAACCAGGGAGTTCTCTAAATGAGCTCATTTTAGTAGTGTTTAAGTGTAGCATGTCATGTGATTTTACCATAGCACAAAGTAATGTTCGCGCAATTATATTGTAACCTAGATTAAATAAATTAATTTTTAAATCTAGACTTCATTCGTGTCAATTGTCAATTTCTTGTTACTGTTTCAGATAGGCTGGCTTAATGTTATCTAGGAGATAACATTAAGGTTTTATTAACATAAGGTATTATTAACATAACATGTTTATTTCTTTATGACTCCTACCTATTGAATGATTATGTGTTGAGATATAAAAAAAATTGACCAATGACCGATAAATCTATCATAACTTTTTGGAATGACAAATGGAATGATAAAACCTTGATATAGTAAAAAATTAAATGTAATGAGAGAAAACAGAATCACAGAGTAAATATTGCTGTCTGTAGGAAGAATAAAGCCATTGGCTATGTCTGTATTAATCAATATGTAATATTTCATGACTTTTGTATCATTAACGTAAAGGAATCTACCCTTGTCTTCAAGCTTGCCGAAAAGGGATTTTTTATTATGTATTAGTTTATTATGTATTTTTACATTTATTATGCATCATTATATTATGCTTATTATGTATTCTGTGAATAATGTTTTATGCCCATCGTGCGTTAAGATGTAAAGCATCATTATTATGTTTTTCATCTTATGTTTATTTCTGATTGAATTATGAAATAGTTCGTATAAAATCAGACGTTTTGTCTACCATTCGAGTCCTACTCCTTTTATTAGGTTCAAAGGGGTTAAAAATAAATAAATTTAAATGAGAAACATTTTATTATACATTCTTTCAAAATTTTCTGTTTGACTCTATATTTTAATATTTACCGAATGCGTCATTGCTTGATTTGGTTTTAATGATTTATCTTTTCAAATTAATAATGTTATTCATATTTGTCTTCTTTCTTCAAATCTAAGCGTTTCCAAATATCTGTCTGATCCTCTGAACTTTTTACAAGCATTATTGCGAATATTTGAATGCAGCAAACATTCAAAGGGAAAATTTTGCAACATCAAAAAGAAATTAAATATAAATACCAAATCAAAAAGTTTTGTAGCTGATTTGAATTGTCGTATACTGAATTTTTTACCTTGAAACTTATATTTCATATTGTTCAGAACAACCGCCTAATTATCTTTTTTAGCAACTCTAAAAATAATTAAAATAAATATTTATATTTAAAATGCATTGCTTCAATTTTTCCTGAGAATTGATTATTTTTTAATAGACGGAGTGAGGTTTTAACTCTTTGAAGCATGGTGGGTTATTTTCTAAACCACTTTGAAGGATGCATCTTTTACGCATTCTTGCTGAATAGCGTTTATTATAAAAACTATATGGACGAGTTTCTTGCTTTGTTCATTTGCATTAAGAACTGGGACGACGTAATTCCGGTGTAGTTCTAAGTCATTGGAATCTTAAAAGCGGAAGTCCAAAAGCCCATCAGATCAAGTCAAGTTTTTTAATGTAAGTAAACAAACTAGAAACCTTGTCCATAATAGCAAAAACACACAGATTGATTTTTAGGGATTGAAAAATTAATAACAATATTTTTCAGGTACTTACGTATTAACGCCACCGAGGCTACAGATTGGCGGTAATGCACCAATAAAAAGCAATCTTGTTTACAAAAACCGCGAAATTGGCGGCACTTAAAAACCGCCAAATTGGCGTTAATACGTAAGTACAAAAACCGCCAAATTGGCGGCACTTAAAAACCACCAAATCTGTAGCTGCGGTGGCGTTGGCGGCACTTAAAAACCGCCAAATTGGCATTAATACGTAAGTACAAAAACCGCCAAATCTGTAGCCTCGGTGACGTTAATACGTAAGTACCTTTTTCAGCTTCCTAAAGCGCTAAATTAATCCTTACACTCACACGTGTATAATTATGCATCTTATTATTTTTTGCCTCAAAGAGTTAAGAGTTTTGGTATTAAAAGTTGAAAGGCCAATACCTGCATGAACATAGTATGGACATCTTGATCTGCAACATTACCCAGTTCTTAAGCGTAAGTAATAAAAGTAAATATGATACTTACTGATGGGGTACATGCTTTTTTTTGCTTCTCGAACAATGAATCTACCAAGCAATTTTTAGGAACCGTTATTTGTGTTAATTGCCCAATTGAATCTCTAAGTCTTACAAGTAATTTAAAAACAACTGAACCAAGAATCAGAAATTTAACTAACGGCTACATTGGCTTCAACTAGAAATTTTTTAAAAAAAAGCTGCGCCTTGTATATTTGTTTTTTAAATTGCGGTTTTGTAAAAAAAAATGTAACCCATTTGATCCTTGAGGAATATCATTTCATTAAGCGTAGAAGAAAGTACAAAATTCATATTTAAAAAGCCGTTAAACGATTTTTACGGGAGTGTTTTTAAGATTATTTTATTTACGAGGAATATTTGCTGCTCTGTGATGAATTATTTGAATCTAATTTCAAATTAGACACAATTATCCTTATCTGAGTTAGGGCCACAGTCAGTTCCCGAAATAACTTAAACTGTTCAATATCAGAGCCAGAGATTATTATGGCTGCGGAGATCTGTTAAGTCCCCTGTACTAAGCTACAAGCTGCCTGCTTACAAACTCCTACCACCTAACAGAACCTTCAGCTGACTTAGAATCACTATGGTAGAAAAGTGTTTTGAATAACAATATTTCTAGGATAAAAGTCAGAACACTCATTCGTTACATCGCGGAAAACGAAGCAGTCATTTTCCCAAAAGACAGTGACAATGACTAGCCACAGAGTCGATTAATAAGATGGCCTCATCTTCCCTCTACTCCCACAGATAAGCCACCGCTCTCAATCGCAACAAGGAAAACAAAATCCTTCGATCCTTTCTGAAGAAAATAAGAATATTCCTTCGAACCTACCACAGGTAGATGATCCTCTTGATTAAGGCCTGTAGTATTGGAATAATGTGCATATGCAGTTAGAGTTCCCGTTTCAGCCGAAGCCCTCCGGAACTCCTGATGGGGTAGCACGAAGCGGCCCCTCCCAGCACGATAGAACAAGTCAGCACTTGGCGGAGGCAAAAGTCTCTCAACCGACGCGTCACCAAACTCCTCAGATGCAAGCGCAATTATAAAATTAAACTTTTATAGACCATTTAAGCAAAGATGAGAAAATGCCACACATCAATCAGTCCGTGCGGGAGAATCGAATAAAGATTTAACTATATTGACTGCGTAAGTCTTAAACCCTGGTAAATGCACAAGTTCATGAATTTCTTTTACTAACCAACTTTTTGGTAGTTTATCTCGTTGTTGAGCACAAACTGGACATTCCATTAGGACATGTTGAATAGTTTCGTCTTCTCCACATTGGCATTTACAATCTTTACCAAACATTCGATTTTGGAAAGCTCCAAATATCCTATGTCCAATTATAATCTGATTGTAACAGAAATCGGTCATATGGTCGGAAAGTCGAGTCATATTAATTTCTGGGTAAATTAACCTTGTCCATTTTCCATTTTTAGATTGCATCCATCTGTACGGCCAATTATGTGTTAATTTTTTATTGTTAATATTTCTTAATTGTACTTTTGAATATTTGAACCGTACGTCTATCAAATCTCTATTGGATGCTACCTTAGCAAGTAAATCTGCTCGCTCATTCCCACATTGGTGAGGCCCCCATTGGTGAGGGCCCACAAAGGGGAAATAATATTTCCTCTTTGTGGGCCCCCACCAATGTCCTCTCTATCTTTCAGCCTTTTCTTTATTTGCCATATAAATTTTCTGTTGTCGCTTAGGAATTCTACTGTCATTAATGATGATCTTGGGACTGCTTCTGTTAATAGCAAATGTAAATTTCTGTATATAATTTATATTGCAATTCCGTAACTTTTCAATTGCTTCTATCCATTTGTTGGGTTTATAACTTTTCTCAAAATTCTTCTAGTATTCATGACTCCTTGTAAAATGGACCCAGCACAACGGCTCCAGTTCTGTAGAGGAACCACAGCTGCTATGCATCATTGTTCAAACCTGTTTACCTGCTTTTCGTTTTTTCAATGAATAGTTTTATAATTGTGAACACAGTGTTCTTGTTTTAAGTATTATTATATACTACATGCTTTGCATTTTTTTTCTTGCTTTTCAATAAATTTCCACGCATACCCATCCAATCGTTCTGGCTCCGAATTCGGGGATTCACTGTTGTGTTAACCCTCTCGCACCGAGAGAGCGGTCTAAAAATTTCCCCTTAACAGCGACGAAGGCCGGTCTCAGGCGGTTGGCATCTTTTGAGGGGAGGTGAGGTTCGGAGATCGCTTAGGAGATGATCGAGGTAGGGGAGTCCAATTATCCTTGCCCACCTCAACTCATTTCCGTGCGCCTTAAGGGAAAGTTATAGCAGGGGGTGGGGTAAATAACCACCTAGGTTGGGAGAGTCCAATTCGTATCGCTTCCTGCCAAAAAGGCCGGTTTTAAAGGAACTAGAAGAAAAAAGTCGCCTCGGGATTAAAGAGTTAATGTATCCGAGTTAAACGACAATGTGTTCCACTGCATTTAATTAGAAAAACAACATATCATATAAGATAAATAATATTTCAGTACAATCAAGAATATCCAAGCATTAAATGAGTCTTTTTTAATCAAGGACTCAACTTATTATTTTAAATTACTTAACAATGTAATATCAAATTATTTCTAGTTTAAACCTATATTCGGGCAAGACCATTTTTTTTTTCAATTATGCGAATCTTAATTTAGAAACAAATGAGACGATGCGTAACTGCAGAAAAGAAGATAGGTGCCTATTTATTGAACAACTCGATGTGTTTTGGCAATTTCTTACTGCTTTCCAAGTAAAAATAAAAGTCCGAGAAAATTACAAATTTGTTGTCTCATAAAATGTGTCTTTGTACAAATATATTATAGATAAACCAGACGCAAACATTAAACGACTTAAATTTTTGGAACAAAGCATTCAACTTTCGAAAATGGCATACTCCTCCCCTTTCTTAACGTAAAAACATTTGAAACAACTAAAGATGTACATTCTAATTTACTTTGAATACTTTTAATTATACTCTAATTCAATTTGAAATTATTTTGCTCCTACTTTAAGCCGGTGAAACCTCTTTTTCTCACTAGGTCCTCTCCCTTCGATATGAATCGGACTAGGAAAAATTCAAACACTTAACACACTCATTAGGAACATTAAAAATTTATGAACATTAAACAAAACTTCTCATAGAGTGAATAATCAAGTAACTTCATTGGATTATTGTGCGACCGTATTAAAAATAGTATATGTTACGGCATTAAACTGGAAGTAAAAGTCTGTATTGAAGTTAATGTCCAAAGAAAGCAATATTTTCGTGTCATAAACTTTAACATTAGCAAAAGCTCGTGAATGAAGGATTTGATGAAGCTATAAATTGGCTTGAATGCAATTCAATCGAAGAAATTCAAATTGAATTCAATTTTATAAAAGAAATTCTTATTACATATTGCGCTATATATGAGTTTTGAAACGTTAATTATAATTACAGAAAGAAATTGTACCGCAATGGAATTAGTATCATTAAAAATATAATTTTTTCTCTTTAAGATGGTGTAACAATAATTTTCCTGCGATAAATATTTCAGAAGTTATTGGCGAAAGATGCCAAAAATTAGCTTACTTTTCGTTATTTAGTTTAATATCTTAATAAATAATTAATTCTGAAAGTTGATAATATCGCAATTTCTTAGAAATGTACTCCAGAATGTCGTGAGCAAATTTCATATCGCTACAGCTCACCATTTAGGAAAAGTCCTTCGACCGACAGATGCATGAATTTTCTGATTTATATTATAGATGCATATAATATCGTTACAAAAATGTAATGTCGCTTTCCTGCTTCTCTAGTCCTATGATTGCGAAGAGAGTTTTACAGGGGTAAGTACGGAACGACCGAAAGCGGCCCTGACCTTAGCGACCATTTTGGCGACAAATTTTGCTAACGAAAATGTGATTATTTTCTCGATATCTCTATTAGGAGAGTGGATATGCAGAATGTACTCTTCTCTCAGTTCATATAACGTCACGACCAGTCGAGTAAGGATATATGAACGGAGCCAACCGAGAGGTCACGACCAGTCGAGTAAGGATATGTAAACGGAGCCAACCGAGAGGTCATG
>BGPR01011144.1:32154-49766 GCA_013235015.1 Araneus ventricosus
CAACGTCTTTGGAATTCCAACAGTCGATATCAACAGTCGCAATATTAGATACCATCAACACATACATTCCAACATTGGAAATGTGGCTGACCGTAATAGGAAGTCTACGAGGGTGGCAGACGGAAACAGATTCGTATCAATATTTGGAATTTACGATCATTTATATATTTCATCATATTTTAAGTAATCAAAAATTTCCATTTTTAAGAAATATATCTCATCTGAATAAACAATACAAGAAATATACATATCACTATTATTAGAAGAATTAGAAATAATTGTATAACATTTTTCAAAAACACGAAATGTGGGAAAAAAATTCTGGATTGCCATGTCGTCAAGGAATGCAAGGGCGGGAGGGGAGGGGAATCGTTTCCGTAAAGATATTAATCTTATCCGTAGTTCCGTAGTTAGCAGAAATTGTCGATGAAATCCGTGGAAACTACGGAGAACCCGTAGCAGTTATCGTATCTGGCAAAGTTAAGAATCAGCGATCCATCTTTTATGTAAGTTGCGTTGGCAACAGATCGCGAAGAGAGAAGAACGAAGTCAGTGGCGAATAAAGCGCTAATGTTTACCTTCGGATTATGGAATTACTTATTTAATTATTTTACACGCAAAAAACTCTACACTGTTGGCATGTATGTCAATATTCTATTAGCACAAGATATCTCCACGACGCCGTTAATTCTGAATGTCGCACAACATTGTAAAGATATCGTATGAATATTGTAAAGATATGGTATGTATCTTGCGTTAATAGAGCGCGATATCAAACAATTCCGATAGCTATTGAAATCATACAGTTGTATTAATTAATTTGAGACCTGAAAATATGATGTAAAATCTTAACTTCACTGTGAAAAAATTTGTGGTCACTTCAGTTAAAGCATTGTAAAGATTTCTCGAACAACAATCATTTAACTTCCTTTTTTCTAACATGTTCTAAAAATTTCCCGGCAGCGTGTGAGAGACGGCAGACTCGGGTATTCTACTGGCAAAACAGGAGCATGAACAAAATGGCGCCCAGACTTTGCAACTACTCAATATTCTATTGACATCTTCATCAAAACCTTTCACCATGAAAAGGAAAATAAATGTGAGACTAAAGGCTTCCTTTTCTCTTTTAAAATACTTTTTAAAGGTTGGAATCGATCTACTCTGCATCTTAAAAGAAATCTATATAACCAAGAGTGATAAATATCAAACGTTTTCTGTTTTATTACAGAAAAAACCTATTACCTTGAGCACACGAGAATCGAATATTCGAAATCCATTTTCACCTAGGGCCCATCGCGTAAGTGGACCTAGCGAACGTTAATCTTTTCTTTAGTTTTGCAGATGATCTGGAAACAGAACTTTTAGCTTTTATTGTACTAGTAAGCTAATAGGATTTCACTCCCCTCTTTGGACTAATTTTTTTCTGCTCAGCCAACCATCGATAAACAAGAATAGTAAATTCACGGGCAAGCGAAGGGATAATCAGACCATATTGTTACAAAAGTCTTTCTGTGGGTGTATGGTGTAACCAATCCAACACGCAGGATAATGGAGAATGAAAGTTTATTCACAAATATGCAGGAAAACACGTAGCATGGGTAACAGGAACAATAGATCTTGCAGAAATTAGCAACGCAAACATACAACAAATCACAGGTAATAACAGTTCAGCACTCTGAGATTTAGCAACACAAACAGTCAGCAAATCACTAATAACGACAATAACAGCACTTTCAATAGCGCTCAGCTCACCGGCTTCTAGCTCGCACTGCAGACGAAACTCCAAAGTCGTTCCAGTGGATTAACACCCCCCCCCCCCGATCCAAGTGCGGTCCTTATATATTCTCCCCAACAGACCGTTACGTCACATGGAGTTTTCTCGTACATTCCAGCGTATTTCCTTTCCTGATAGAGATATCGAGAAAAGGGTCGCATTTTCTGGAATCATCGATTTGTCGCCGAGGTCGCCAAGTTCGTCGCCAAGGTCAGGGGTCCCGGAATGGCAACTTCCCGTCACTCCATGCTTACCCCTGTGAAATTCCCTCCCCAACTATAAGACTAGCGAGGCAGGAAAGCGACATTACATCTTTATAACAATATCGTTCGGTGACTTGAAAAGAGAAAATAGCATTTTCTTTTTTATTCGTCAAGATATCTGTCGTAATTATCCATCATTGATTTAGGGGATAATTGTAAATTACATTTTCTTTGAATGTTCATTGGTGGCCGCGGTGGCCTAGTGGTAAGGTCTCGGCCTCGGGGCCGGAGGATTTCAGGTTCAAGACCTGTTTCCACTGAAGATCCGACGTGTATGGGGCCTGTTGCATGCTAAATCATACGTAGTGGCCAAACGTCCTCCCGCTGGTGTGGTGCGGAAATTTGGAGAGGGGTGCCATCTCAGGTGTCATCCTCGTCATCTGACCGCGGTTCAAAATTACAAGGTCCGTCCCAAAATAGGTTGCTTCAGAACGGGACGTTAATATATAACTAAACTAAATTGAATGTGCATTTGAAATAATTATTTAAAAAATCACTTTATTTTATTTTCTGCTTGGTTAATAATATCATTTGTATGAGTCTTAAATTTTATCTTTTGCTTTCAATAAAAGCAACTTATTTGAGTTAGAAATATCGATTCCAACTTAATTCATTAGTTAGCTTTAATTAAAAATAACCGATATAAGACAAATCAATAACTGTAAATAAAAAATTTCATTTTTTAAAATTTTATAGATTCACTTGTATTGTTGCTGCTAAAAAAATGGGCGAACTAGCTGGTCATCGAAGGCAGCTGATTATAGAGATTTCAATATTTTTTATGCTAAACAGAAGGGCCTTTCCAAGATATGAAGTCTTAAGCCAGATATAAAGTCGGAACTAAAAGTTTCATTTCATAAAACATTTTATCTGATTTCTCGATCGATATGTGTAAGTTCCAGGTTTTAGTAGTTCTGACGATCTCCAATGCCGACAAGTGGTCTGAAATCTACCCCCATCTTTTCAAGGTATAGTAATATTAACAAATCCCTTCCAGTTTATCTTTAATTTCATAGAAGAAAATTCCGAAATGGAAAATCGACTGCAAATAGAAATGCGACGAATAGTTTTTCCAAAATGACCTTTCCGCGGTTACGCAATTTCCGAAAATCGAAGAAATAAATGTTGCTTTCAGTTCCTTAATGGAATCCCTCAGGTGACATGGATGCAAATCAAAGATACTCGGTAATGGGAAGATAGTTCAGAATGAGACCAATGGAACACACTATGAGTAGCCATTTCCATGTCGGAAATGGGAAAAAAATTAAGTGGGCAAGAAACGCCCTATCTAGAAATCTTCGTAACAAAATGCAATTTCATATTATTTTTTGGCTGCTTTCCGCAACGCTGTATTGACTAGGATTACGTTAGCAAATTTCGTTGAAGAATTCTTAAATTCTCAAACTCTCAACAGTAAAACGGAAAAAATTAGTGTTTGTAGCAATTTCGACCTTTTCACTTTAAGTTCCCTTTAAGCGACTCAGTCCAAAATCTTTACGTATATCTCCAGTTTGGTAGATATTTAATATATACAAAAAAGAAATTGTGCAAAAGAACCAGAAGAAGTAAACAATAGTAATAGCAATAAACCTTTTGCGTGCAACGCAGCACCATCCAGTAATTTCATCTACAATATTGCCATAATAAACTAACCAATTAAGATACAATCAAACAACAAATATCACACTGCAATAAAAATGATAACACATTAAGATTAAACAAATAAAATGGAAGGAAACAAATGAAACAGAACTCGACTGGCGAACTTTTTCAATGTGCCCTCGACATCGGAGATCTAAAATGGATAAATTTTCTGTCGACGGGATGAATTAATAGTCAAATAATATTCCATCTGTGGCCTGAATTTATCCAATAATTGAAATAATGCATGAAAAACCTTTCCTAATTAAGGAAAGCTTCAGAATGTCTTTTTTAACAAATCCAATAGAAAGAAAGAAGATAAAAATAACATCACCTTCTGCTAAATATAATAGTGAAAACAACGCCATCGAAGCATATCAGAAATATAGGATTTTAATTCTAGAAGCTAGCAAACCTAGCGCCATCTATTGAGAGAATGTAAGTTTGGTAGGTAAGTTTACAGACTCAAATCCCTCTAGCTTTCAGAGTAATCTCGTTCAAATTCCCATAATAGACCGTTGATGAATATGAGGCAGATATAGAAATACAACCAGATCTTAGATGCCATCCATCCATCTCTTAGGCTAGGCTAAATAATGACCTTTTTACTTTCTCGTATACGAAGTATACAAAGAGAAAGTATTGTAATCGTCAAAAAATTCGAACTCGAGATTTGACGAATCTCCACGTTTTAGAACTCCCTGATTCCGAAAAACACAATTTTGGAATTATGTCTGTCTGTGTGTGTGTCTGTGTGTGTGTCTGTATGTGTGTCTGTGTGTGTGTCTGTGAACACGATAACTCGAAAACTATTAGAGCTACGGGGATGAAATTTGGTATGTGGTCTTTAAACATAATTTGTAGGTTTCTATCAAATTTTGGACAAAATCCGTCAACGGGAAGTCTGTCTGTCTGTATGTTCGAGGTCATGCGAACGCTATAACTCAAAAACTTGAAAGGCCAGATGGATAAAATTTTAAACACAGTTTTATCGTCATGAATGTAGGTCCGTATAAAATTTTGGGCCAAATCCGTCAATGGGTTGACTGTCTGTCGGTCTGTATAATCGCATACTTGTTCAGTTTTGAAACCAACTCCCTGCGCATGCCTACTGGTGGCAATGCCTGTGCAAGAAAGGGACGCTCCGAAACTTGGCAGTTTGCCAAAAACCAATTCTGGAGTGATTTTGTAAGGAAGCAAACATTTAGGGAGTCTCGCCAGGTCCTGTTGCGCAAAAGAATGAGCAGAGGATTTGAATTTGTTTTGATCCTTCAAACCACGCGTGGTTCCAACTTTGGTTTACTTGCGACGGAAGTTTATTTGACGCCTTTTATTATTCTAGTTTTCTCTACATGTGTTAGGAGCATACGAGAAAGTTTAGGGGAGACCACTCCCGCTGGTTTTCCTTTTGACTGTCATACATGATTCGCCTTTGCGCTGTTGATTTTTCCCTCTTTCGCATTGACTGTTTTTAGGATTCGGATGTTAACTTTCATGCTGCCTCAACGGGGACTTGGCTGGTTAATACATATTCGATTTCTGTTATTAAAAGTCACTGTCCGAAAAAAAAGGATTGTGATTCTCTAAAATAAAATTCAGATAATTACAACTACGAGTTTGGGCAAGCTATGTGAAGGTAAAGCTATTTTTGAAAAATGTATTTCATTTGTTTTCTTGCAATATTTTGTTAGCACTGCTTGTTTCTTGGCAGATGAGCCTTCACTGCTGATATATATCATCGTGAATATTTTTCAAAGGTTCACAAGTTGAACTTTTATTGTACATATTTCAATTATTGTATTATTTGACTATTTTTTAGATTTCACAAGAGGTAATATTTTTATTTCCTGTTTCCATCTTTTAAATAATTTATTGGAATATATATATTATCCCTAAAATGTGCATCGAAAGAATGAAAAAAACAGCAGTGAGAGGTATACAAAAGTGGTTTAAGTGAAAAACTTTGCCTTCTTATGTCTCTGTAAGTTTAACAGATAGAAGCGTGTAACTTTGTAAGCGAATAGAAAGAATATAAGAAAAGCATTTTACTAACTAACATTTTTGCTCTACGGTGCCCGTATAATTTTTTTTAATCTTTTTATTATTAATCCCCTTGGATATAAAGTATTTTCATATAAATTCTTACCTTATTTGATGAAACTTTGTAAATGGGAGTATATGTCTAAGAACAATATATAAGGAAATAAACGATTGTTCCACTTTTTTGCTACACCCTGTATATATAGCTCGTATTTGACTTAGCGATTGTCCGTAGTATCTTTATTACTTAGATGATTTCTAAACTTCATTTCCAGGAAAACATTGAATTTTCATTTATGAACTCTCCCAAATAACGTTGAACTTTTATTTTTCTGGAATTTAATCCGCTAAAACATGAAGCATTTCTTTCCTTAAAAATAAATGTATCCTCTTCAATGCGTCTAGAGAAATAAAGGTTTCTCTTTAGCTTTTAATATTGTTTCCATAAACATATTTGAATTCATTCTCTTTCTATGCTACTCTTACGTCAGTAATTTATTCCGCTAAAGGATTTAAATTAATTTGAGTGAACGTGCAGTCTATATTTTTGATATTAGTATTTCTTTCTCTTAGGTTCTCAAGATAAGTATATGAAATTGAAAGCGGCATTTTCCTCTTAAAATATTTTCGATTCTTATGAAATATGTTAGAGACTTTTCAGTTTTGTCACACTTTATTAGTTTAAACAGATGTGATATTTTTCATTTCGAGAAAGCCAATTAAAAATTACAGAATAAAAATTAATCCTTCATTTCTATCTTATGTATTCTACAGTTTTAAGGGAAGCTTCTAAAGTATTGTGACACCGTCGAGAATCATTTTACAACAGCGAGTGATAAAACGTGAAATACAAAAATAGTAAAAAGTTTTTATATGAAACCAAATTATAAACTAAACTTTTATTTTGCTTAAAATAATTCAGAAAAAAACACTACTGAGGATTTTCGTGATAAAATGCTTGTAGATAGGTAATTTATTTCTAAAAAAATTTAATTATTTATGAAAAATGAGGTGGAAGTAGGTTTCTAATAAATAGGCTTTTGTTGTATCTTTACCAATAAGTGTTATATGTATAACAATATTTTCGCGATAATAGTCATGCCAATTTGGGTAGATTGTGCTCTAAAGGCATGTAAATAAAGGGGTTAGATTCTAGGGAAAATTCGTTTGGATTTTTGGATTAATGCTATTAGTATCATTCAGACATTCATTAAAGCATTTGATTAATGATACTGAATGCTCCTTCCAGACAATGCTTATGATATTAATTTAAGAATAAAAAAGATATCAGACAAAAAATAATAAATTGCACTTAAGTCAAACCTCGCTTGTCACAAAGAGAAAGTTCTTAATTATTTTTTTGAAAAATCTGCATCTGCATCAGAATTCCAGCAAAACAATCTCTCATTTCTATCTTAAAGATTCTACTGCTTTAGACAGGGTCCTAAATTATTATTACATCTTCCCGAAACACTTGAATGAAAGTTGAAAGGGAAAAAAAAGAGAAAAAAGAATTTTTATGTAACGAAATAATAAATCAAACATTTTTTAAGAAAACAAATCAGGAAAACAGTGCTGAGGATGGTATTGATAAAATGTGTGTACATAGATAAGTTATTTTTTAAGAAATTGAATTATTTATAAAGACAGTTTCTGGTTTTTAATAAGCAGGCTTTTTATGTATCCTCACCAATAAGTTTTATGTGTATAACAGTATTTTAGGGATAATATTCACGCCAATGAACTTCTTTGTAGATTCTGCTGTAAAAAGTTGCAAATAAAGGAGTTAGATACTTTTGAAAACTTTTTTGAATTTTTGGTACAATATTATTAATATCATTCAGGCATTCATTATTTGATTAAATGATAATGAACGCTCCCTCAAGACAACACTGTAATGTTAGTTAAGATAAAAAAAAATCAAACCAATGATAATGAACGCTCCCTCCAGACAACACTTGTAATATTAGTTTAAGATAAAAAAAATCATTAGAAAAACTATAAAACGCACTTAAGTAAATTCCTACTTTCCACAAAGAAATAGTTCTTGATTTTGTTGGGATAAGCGGTATCTGCAGAGGTTAACGATACCAAGCCCTCATTTACTTGCAAGTTCATAAAATAACAGAAATATTAAACTGAAAGAGTTGTGTTTCATCTGTACAAAAAGGTCCAGTGGAGCTCTCTCGTGGTCGACCTCGAAGCCGGAGGGTTCTAGGTACGAAACCCGAAACCACAGAAGATCCGTATTATATTAACCCGTTGCACACAAAATCATATGTGGGAGCCGAACTTCCTCCCTCTGGTGTGGTGCGGAAGTTTGGAGAGGGAGTTCCAGTTCAGATGTCGTCCTCGTCATCTCACTGCTGTTCAGATTTACGAGTTCAGTCCCAAAATAGCCCTCGCGTTGCTTCATAACAGGTCATTAATATAACTAAGCTTAACTAAACTCTCTCTCTCTCTCTCTACAGAGAAGATAACCAACCTATCGCACCGGCTCTGGCTTAATAATTTTTTTCCTGGTTCTCCGTGGTTATATATTCGAGCAAGTTTCGTACCACTCTTTTAACCCTCTGACACCGAGCTAGGGTGTCCCGGGCTGTCTAAAAATTTCCCCTTAACAGCGACGAGGGCCGGTCTGAGGCGGTTGGCTCCTTTTGAGGGGAGGGGAGGTTCTGAGGTCGCTTAGGATATAAGTGCGGTAAGGGGTGCAATTATCCTTGCCAACCACAGCCCATTTCCGTGCATTTTAAGGGGATGTTACAGCAGGGGGTGGTGTGGTGGGGAAAATGGACCCCCAGGTTGGGAGAGTCAAATTCATGTCGTTCCCACCCAAAAAGTCCCGGTTTTAAAGGAGCAAGAAGAAAAAATTCTCCTCTGGAGGGAGTTAACTCATTTTTCGATCCGTGTCCCTATAATAACAACGTATGTTCAAAAGAAATAAATTCCGTCCATGTTTATTCTCCCTTAGTGATAGCACCTGGACGCGCAATTTTAAATATATTTTGCCAGATTCCCAAATTTAAATGCGATGACAATTTTTTATAACACCCCAAGTAGCACAAGATATTGTCTTATATCATAAAATTCGAAAAAAATAATATTGTACAATATTTTTCTCAATATTGAAACAGTGTGAAACGTAAGACTTTTTCAATACTGTACAATGTTTTTTTCATAATATTGGATAATGTCATATAATACTGTATAATATTATACCATAGTAAATAATATTGTACTTACTGCATAATATTATATAATATAATAATATAGTGAATATTTTAAAAATACATTTTAGAAGCATGGTAAAATATTAATCACTTAATTACTAAGTGCTGAACTTTCGGGTAATACTTCGGGTTATTTTTGAACACCTCTACTTACAGCGAGCTTTGAATCGGGGACCTTCCGCACACGAACCAGAAACCTTACCGCTTGACCAGCCAGACTTGCGTCAGAGAACGTAAATGATGATAATAAAATTTAGTTACAGAGTTTAGATCTCTACGAAATTTTATGCACATTAACACTTCATACGAATAGTCTTTTTAATTAAATTATCTTTCATAAACGATAATCGTTACAATTTCGAGTTCAAAATGAAGTTAGAAGTCAAAGAGGAAGCAATTTTATCTCTTATATCTAAGTTTGCTAATTTAATAAATTAAGGCAATAAGATTTAAAAGTAATTATAATAATATGTTTGAAAGGTTTTAAAATAATTTTGAAATTTAATTTTTCCTCTTTCAATGTATTAAGAGACGCCATTTATAATTAGAGTATTGATTGAAAATCAAATACAAGATTTGAAACAAAAAATCACGTGCATATTTTTACGATGAGAATAACACTCAAATTTTTAATCCACATGTGAGAGCTGTTTTATGGTTAACTTCATTAGTTGAATCCAGCCCGCCTTTTATATACAATAAAACAAAATGACTATGTAAACATTACTATTCAAATGAACATTTTTTAAAAATATTTTTCAACACTGATTAATATAGCGCTATTGTATTACAATGCTGTCATCTGGCGGCCGTAAGAATAACTTCACCTCAAAATAAAATTCAACGTTGATTATTATAGTGTTACAGTATTATCATGCTGCCATCTGTCGAACGTAAGAATAACTTCACCTTAAAATATTGATCAATGCTGATTAATGTAAAAATCAAAATATTATGTGTATAGTATGATATAATATTCAGCATCTTAAAGAATAATTGTTCCAGTGGTGTTTTTGTAATAAAACCTCCAATTGAGTGATATCCTGAGTTAATATGAAGATTTTTATAAATAAATATTGTTTTTATATTTTTTGTGAAAATTTAGTATCTCGGAAATACTGATACATACAGTACAATACTTTATTACAGTATTCTGTGTTCCTCGGTGTTCATAATATTGTATAACATTGTGCAAGTATTATATAATATTTCTGTGCTACCTGGACCCTTGGAAGAGCTGTTGGCTATTAAATAGTAGTACATGAAATTCACAAGAATTTTATGGTTTTCATACTTTTATTGTATTTCGTACCTAAAATTCCAAAAATTGGGTATCTTTGAAATAAAAAAACAAACTATAATATCTATCCTATTAAAATTCGAAGGTAAACAAACGTATGTATGTATGTATGTATATATGTATGTATGTCCGGCTATCTTCTCACGAACCACTGAACGGAGAAGCACGCGGAAAGTACCAAAAGATGGGGAATAATCCAAGGAATCCATTTCAGCCATTTAAATTCCGAAATTACAATTAGTTAAAAAGATATTAATTAAAAACGTCGAAATGAATGAATTGACGTGCTGCCATCTATTGGCAGAATGGTAAATTCATTCACAGCGGATTCTTTTTTTTTTCCTATTATTAGTTTTCGCATACTGTGTTGCATTTTTTTTATTTATTTAACGGAAATTGGTATTTCCTCTTGAGCGATCTTCTGTGTTTGGATTCATTAACAATTGAAAAAAAACGTTTTCCTGCATTTTTCTTTCTTTTTTTTGTCGTACGGTGTTTCGCAACATTTACGGTTGTTGGGGAAAATAATTATTCATTTTTATCCGTTTTTTTTTTCATTATTATTCGTTTTATTTTTTCTTTTGCAAAACAAATATCATGCTAATCTGTTTTAATTTATAAGCATAAGAATTCTCGCGTTTTCATTCAAACCAAACTGCTTTAAGGTAGTAAAAAGTCTAGAACTGAAAGTTTTAATCCAACAAGAGAGGTTTCAAAACAGATTTACGTTTGTTGGGGATGCTTAGTGACAATATTTGCAGAGAAAAAACAGAGGCGGGCATATGAAAAAATGTGCATTCCGAGAAATGCTGGGTTATTAACTATAAGGTAATTAAATGGTTGGATTAAAAAATTTTAATTAAACAATATTGGATTCAAAGGATTTTTTATGTTTTGGGGGAAACGTAACGTTTACGTTAGCGACAATATGTGCAAAAAAAATAAACCGGAGGCGGGCATATGAAAATTAGTAATAAAAAGACTAGATTTGAAAGAATATTTACATTTGTTGGGGAAACTAAGTGACAATATTTGTTGAAAAAAATGGAACCGGGCATATGAAAATATGGATCCCAAGGCCTCACGTGACCTCACTTCTCTCCGCCCGGAAATATCCCATTATTCAAGATTGCCCGTGCAACGCCGGGCCATGCAGCTAGTTATTCTATTAAGCAAATGAGTTGATATGTGCTACAAAAGCCGCAAGAGTTTTGGTTATATAAAAATTATTCAGATTTAAAGAATCAAGAATAATATCTATTCTGGTATTTCCTTAGATATCCATTCCATTCCCGTTTTTATTGCAGAAATTTAGATAATTGCCTTCAAACTCAGATAATTAGATGGAAGTTTTATGGTTATTCTCAAAATAACATTTAAAACTTCAGTTTTATTCATTACTTGGAGTTTCATGATGGATTAAAATTTGAAGTTTAAATGCTGAAGACAGTCTTAAATATGTTCTGCACTATTTTAAATACTTTCGCATTGAAGTGAAATAAAATTTCAAGAAACTAATAAAATCCTTAAAATCCAAATCGTCTGAGATAAATTCCTACACCGCGTGAAATAAAGTCTGTTTCATCAGCCTGTTCAGACTTATTTCTTTGCAGCTTAACCATTTCAGTGTAAGAGTGTCTCGAATTTAACTAGTTTATATTAGAAAGAATTCGGGAAAAAATTCCTATTGGTCAGTCGGAAGTGAATGTTAGATTTGAAAACCTATTGCTTCGTGGACTATCACTACTACTACTACGCCATGTCACATCCCCGTTCCTAGAGCGTAGATCTCTCCTGGTCGCATATTTACAAACCCTACCCTGATAGAACTGAGACAGGAAATCAGTCAATATCATTGGCTACGAGGAGCAGTGACGTCGTTTTCAGCTCTCGCACGAAGCGTACGGCAATCATAACAAAACAAGAGTCGTCCTACTTTTCTTCTCCGTTTTCCCACAGTTGAGAAACAGAAAACATTCTTCCGTGGGTTGTAATATTTTTAAAAATGAAATTATTTTTTAAAATATTATAAAAAATAAAACATCCCATACTGTAAGAAATTATACTAATGAAAGGTACACGCACGAGAGGAAAGAACGACGTCATCGTCTCTCGAGGAAGCGAGCCAATCATATTGTCCGATTTCCTGCCTCAGTTCTATCTGGGTAGAGTTTGTAAATATGCCTCCTGGTCAGTTTGGGATGGATACGAGTGGGAATGGGGAGGCCTGGGGTGGTTCTTTTTTTAAATATCTATGAGAAAAAGAAAAAGAAATATTTAAAAATTATTTGAAAAAGATTTAAATGGTTGGGGTTGTTTTTAACTCTTTAATCCCGATGCTACTTTTTCATCTAACTCCTTTAAAACCGGGCTGGTTTGGGAGGCGAAGATATGAATTGGACTCTCCCAACCTGGGTGGTCATTTACCCCACCCTTGCTGTAATCTTCCCTTAAGGCGCAAGGAAATGGGCTGTGGTGGGCAAGGATAAATGGAGTCCCCAACACGCTTATCTCCTAAACGATCTCAGAAACTCCCCGCCCCTCAGAAGAAGCCAACCGCCTGAAACCGGCGTTCGTCGCCGTGAAGGGAAAATTTCTAGACCGCCTCGATCGGTGCGAGAGGGTTAAAACAATCGAATTCTGGAAAAAGCAACAGCAAAAGTGTTGCTGAACTAGCACTGCACAACACTTTCCATCTCTTCCGACAAACTGCGCCATTCATGGAGGGGAATTGAAGAACTTAAAGCTATCAGTTTAAATCTTACATACGAAGAGTTAACAAGCAAAGGTACCAAAGGAGAAAAATATCCAAATATGCAAATATATACAAATACAAAAACTAATTAACAAAGGTAGAAAAAGATGGAAAAAGGAACTCAAATCCGTGGACTGTCACTTGGAGTTCAACAAGATTTCCTCAAGTACCTGTACTTTTAACTTCCGTTGCAAACAATCAATGATTTTTAAAAAAAATTTTTATAGAATTATTATTTAAAAAAGAAATCAGAGTTAAAACTGGACAAGAAAAAATTTTTTTATACAAAAATTAAAAAGAATGAAAGAATTTAATTGAAAAAAGAAATGAAATTAGAAAAATTACGACAATGTTTAAGATGCGCGCCATTGCAGCAGCACAACAAAAAACAGAGAACAATAGACAGATATACCAATAAAGCCTAAATTAAAAAAAGAAAGTAATACAAGCAATCCTATAGTATTTGAAGTAAACCTAGCCCTTGAAAAAGTGAACTAGAATGGATTCCTTGTTTTTGCTGTATGAATTTCGTTTACTTCAAATACTATAGGATTGCTTGTATTACTTTATTTTTTAATTTAGGCTTTATTGGTATATCTGTCTACTTTTAACTTCCCTTGGACTCGAAGGCGAAGACGGCAGCGGACACTCCTTCTCATGCTATAGCAAGCAGCAATCCGTATTCCTTCGATGTATATTCCTTTCTTCCGGAGATATGAAGTAAAGAAAATTTCGCCCTTCTCCTCCATTTCCACCTCTAATTTCATAAAGCTTGGAAAAAGGAGGATAATAGCGGGTTTAAGAGAATAAAACTAATAGGAATATTCTAAGGAGATGTCAAATGGTTACTTTAACCAGCGGGAGTGGTCTCCTCTAAACTTTCTCGTATACTCTTAACACATGTGGAAAAAAATAAGCTAAAAGGCAGTGAAACGAGCAAGAACCCCAAATGCAGTGGGGGGGGGGGAATAAGCGAAACGTCATGCCGCGATTTCTGAAGGTCGTCCAACGCGGAAGTGGAATTAGAAGCCGGTGTGATTACCAATAGGGCTGGGTGTAAGACAAAGAAAACGAAATTTGTCATTTGAACGCCTTTTTTTAATCGATTGACGCAAAAAGTGGACACAAATCTACCATTGCACAGGGGTCCAGTTTCGTTTTCTAGCGAGACAAAAATCATAGCGACGAAACTAAAAACAGCAGAGGCTTGAAATTTGCACAGTTTAAAGGAAATGGACTTCAGTTGTATCCCATGAAATTTCATAACAATCGGTTGGATATTCCTTGATTTGCATTAATTTATTTAATTCGTTCCCATTGTTCTCTATGGAGGGAACTGTTGTAATCTGCGGAAAAGTTATAATTAGTTGTATAAAACATAAAAAAAATCTGCTAAATTTTACCAAATGAAGGAAATAGCTTTAAAATAAGATTTATGAAATTTTAGTAAAGTCTGGTAGGTATTTTTTTTATTTTTAACATTCCAAATATTTGCAATGTTAAAATATATCTAATGAATAATTGTGTGATAAATTCAAATGCCTTTCAAAACGATTAAAAAGTGAAAGAATTTCGTTAATATAATATAAATGTTATATAAATACCATTAAATATTTAAAAAAAATTACTTTTAAGAGTAAAATTACCCGCAGTTTTCACAAAAATAATATGAAAATTCAGGAAATATTCCAAAACATTTTAATAACTAACTTTTAAGCGTAATAGGTAAAGGTAACGCTTTTCATCATGTGAATTATGTTTTATATTATTTGGTATTTATTAAAAACTATATTTGGTTAAGTTTTCTATTTTATCGTCCTTTTAGCTGTTGCTGAAGACAGCGTTTGAGAGGTTGTCACTGAAGCAAAATAACTGTCTTGAAAATTTCAAATAGTGTTCTGAACTATGCCAAAATTTTCGCATTTTCGGTGTGTTTATGTCAACTACTAAATAAGAAATAAATATTGAAATCGATTTAAAATACTTTTGAAACCATCCAGCGTTTATTTCTTAAAAAGTTAAAATGTATTTTAGATTGAGTATCCGCCCCTTTAAATTCGAAATTTTTTAAATAAAATTTTCGAATTAATGTCGATTGAATTTTTAGCAATTAACATCTAGGTTAGAACAAGTTAATTTAATTTTTCAACATGTTTTTATTCACCCAGATATTTATTTTTGCGTCATTGAAGGAAAAAGTGAAAATTCTTCACTGACATAGGTGACATAAAAAAATAAAATAAATGGAAAAGTCGGGGTTTATCGGGGCTAATTTTTAGACATTTTATAGAAGATAGAGTGAAGAAATGATTTAAGGTAGTCTCAAGGTGTGCAAAGTTGTGCAAATTTTTTAAATTCACTTTAAACTTGAAAATTTAGTGAAAGAAAGGGCCTTTTAAAATATAGTATAAAAATATGGAAAATAATAAAATGATGTGTTAAAAATGGTTTCGTTTACTTGCCTTGGAATCAGACATCATGAAAAATCAAAAATTAGACAGATAAAGAGCAATGTAGAACTTTACAGAACGAAGTCCGTGGGCTCGCTGAAACGCGACTCAAGTGTTCGAAAGACATTCTTCAACTTTAACCTCCGTAAAACCTCCTAAGACTACATGCTTACACAAAAAAATTTATGGCTTTCAGGGTTCCAAACGGTTCTCTACCTACCCCCAAAGAAAATAAACCCATTTGCCGAACTCGAAATTTCGATTTTTGTCACGCTACAAACCGACACTGGACCGCTGTGCATTGAGGTAAGAAGGCAGCATACCAAATTTCATTTATCAAAGAAAATTTTAAAAAAGTTTTTGTGTTCAAAAGTATGCGATTATACAGACAGTCAACCCTTGGACGGATTTGGTCCAAAATTTGATACAAACCTACATTCCTGAAGAAAAAAAATTGTACCAAATTTTATCCATGTAGCTCTTTAAGATTTTGAGTTATAGTGTTCACATGAACGCAGACAGAGAGACTTTCCGTAGACGGATTTTGTCCAAAATTTGATAGAAACATACAAATTATGTATAAAGATCACTTACCGAATTTAGTCCCTGTATCTCTAATAGTTTTCGAGTTATCGTGTTCACTGACAGACATAATTACAAAGTTGTGTTTTTCGGACTCAGGGAGGTCTAAAACGTGGAGATTCGTCAAAATCTCGAGTTGGAATTTTTTCACGATTACAATACTCTCTCTTTGTATACTTCGTATATGAGAAAGTAAAAAGCACTCGAAATCAGACGTTGAAAGCCACTTTTCAACCTCTAACTTCTAAGAGATTGCAACCACAGAAAAAATTTCAGTACAAAAATTCTTCGTTTTTATTAGCAAATAATACGCTTAATTTGAATTATATTTCCATCTTCAAAATTAAGGGGAGTTGGAACCCTAAGTCCGTTAACCTTAACCGTGTTACTTCGATGTATCTTTTCTCAAAATCTATTATAGATTTATGTTTGAAATTTTTTATACAAGCAAAGTACATCTTTCTCATTATACTGAAATGATTTTTTTTAAAAGTCAAAAATTTAGTTTTTAACAATTTTTTTTGTGTCAAAACAAAAAATGTGAAATTGGCAATTTTGATGTACCTTTTCTCAAACTCTGTTATAGATACATGTTGGAGACTTTTTATAGAAGTAAAGTACACCTTCCTTATTGTTTTAAAATGAGGTTTTGACTAATTTTTTATTTTTTTGTAAATTTACAAAATATTTAATTAGACATAGTGAAGTTTTACCCTGTTTGACACAAAAAAATTGTAAAAAATAAAGGTTCGAGTTTTTTTTTAAAACGCTCATTTCAGTATAATGAGAAAGTTGTACTTTACTTATGTACTTGTATAAAAAGTATCAAACATGTATATATAACAAATTTTGGAAAAAAGGTACATCGAAATGGCCAATTTCTCATTTTTTGTTTTGGCACGATGAAATTTTCAAAAAATAAATTTTTGAATTCTTTTTTCTCAAAAATCATTTCAGTATAATGAGAAAGACGTACTCTACTTGTATAAAAAATTTCAAACATCAATTTATAACAGAATTTGAGAAAAGACACATTGAAGTGAGAGGGTTAGGGTTAACGGACTTAGTTCCAACTCCCCTTAAGGGAGTTATGGGGAAATGAAAACCTCCCCAACATTTATCTCCCCTTTCGATTCGTAGCCTCGGCGAATTCGTAGATGGATTAGCCAGGTCAAAGGAAAGGTATATTTAGCCTAATAACGCAAGTAGATTTGGTAAACTTTGACTCTACGGTGCACACTTGCTTCTCGCCATTTTTTCTTGGTGTGAAATTTCATTTGCTGTCGCTAAACACTGTTTTGATGCGCAGTGCTTTTCATCGCTATATTCGCGCATGCTTCTTTTTGAAAAAGGAGATTGAGGACGCAATGCCTTCGCATTTTAAGTGTACCGAGCAATTATTTTAACTTAAACATCATGGGTCAAAAGTGTGGGACAATCAGTAGCTTCGTCTATTCACAGAAGGAAAACACAGAATAACACAGTTCCAGTCCCAAGTGAATGAGAATATTCAAAAACGAGAAAAGTGTAATTAAACTCATATAACAGCAGCAATAATGCACCGAACGAAGTACAGA
>BGPR01011145.1:0-49763 GCA_013235015.1 Araneus ventricosus
AAGGAAAGTTCTCTTCAGTTAAGTTCAGTCCCTGGTGGTTTCCGACACTCTCCCACCTTTGAGTTTCGTCAAGGTTTGCAGAAACTCAAATAAATGAGTCCAGGAGAGCACTGGGCTTTAGAAGCCGGCCATAACGGGATCTTCTTCTGGAACACACTTTCACATTCGGATTCACATCCGGAACTGCAGGAGAGTCACTAGATGTTGGTGCACCATCAGGAATCATTGTGGATAGAGGATCGCTCTTTGGGGGCCTTGGGACAGCAGACTTTTCACTCTGGCTGATCTCAAGAGGAAAGAGTCTCTGTATTGGGCGTAAGAAAGATCCAGATTTTGTCTGGATTTCAACTAGACGAACTTTCTTGTCTTTTCCCAGGTATAATTTTATCACTCTTCCCAAGGGCCAATTTATTCTCTTGACGTTACTATCACCGATGAGAACAATGTCTCCTTCTTTAATTTTAGATTCATTACAAATCTTGGAAAATTCTCTAAGATGTCCAAGATATTCGATTCTGAAACGTTTTCTGAGATCTTGACACAATTTTTGTCTGTAGAAGAATCTTTTATTCATTCTCTTAGCGTCTATTTGATCAATATCTGGAACTCCTATTTCTTTTACATCTTGTAAAAACATAGCAGGTGTTAATGCTACAAGATCTTCATTGTCTTCACTTAAGTATGTCAAAGGTCTAGAATTTATAATGCCCTCAGCATCACATAGTACAGTGCACAATTCTTCAAACTGTAAGGAGGCCTTTCCAAGAACTTTTCTTAAGATAGATTTCAACATACCTATAAGCCTTTCCCAAAATCCGCCCCACCAGGGGGCTGATGGGGGGGTTAAATTTCCATTGGATTTTCTTTACTGAGGCATATTCTTGTATTTTTCCCCAATCAACTGATTTCAGCTCATTAGAAGTACCCACTAAGTTGGTTCCATTATCTGAATAAATTGTAGCTGGTCTTCCTCTTCTAGAAATAAACCTTCGTAAAGCTAGAATAAAACTATCTGTCGATAAATCCATCAGCCCAATGGACTGCCCTGATAAACTGCACATGTAAAAGTACAGCCCAACATCTATTTCCATTTCTAAATATAGTGGTCCGCACACAACTCCCATATTTCAAAACATAAGCATCTCTGACGCGATCTTCGTAGTGGGATATACTACTTAATGGCCGAGATGCAAAACGTTGGCATATTACACAAGTCCTTATTACTTGACGTATTGTCTTCCTGCTTTTTAAGATCCAATAATTCTCCCTTAAACTCGACATCAAAATCTGTATCCCAGCATGACTAAGTTCAACATGCTTTTCAAAAATAAGTTTCCCGATAACAGCATGCTTTGAAGGCAGCAAAATTGGAAATCTAAATGTCGGTATATCACTTCTTTGAGAAATTTTGGTCTTTACTCTTAGCAAACCATCCGAATCCAGGAATGTCTGTAAGTTCAGTTTTTCGTTTCCCGAAAAACATTGACTTTGAACTTGTTTTAAAATGAACTTTTCTGCAGCCTCCACTTCTTCAAGATCTAAAGAGCCGCCTTTTCTTTCTTTTTTCTGGGTTTTAGCATTTTTATAAAAACGGAAAATCCAAGCCGTGATTCTCGTCATTTTCCGGAAAGAAGATACCTTAGAAAAGTATTCCAATTGCTCTGTTGTGGTGTTAGTGACAGACACAATAGTTTTTCTTTTTTCGGAGTTCACAACGTCAAAATCTGGTATAGTTTCTGAAACAGGCCAATCTTCTATAGGCCTTTGCAGCCAGTTTGGACCCTCCCACCAAAGAGATTTCACAAGTTCCTCTGCATTGGAACCTCGTGATGGAAGGTCAGCTGGGTTTAATGTTCCACTTATGTGCCTCCAGTCTTCAGGATTAGTGAGTTTACGGATTTCCAGCACCCTGTTGTAAATGAACGTTGCCCAATTCTCATTTCTTTTGATCCAATACAAAGCATTCATGGAGTCAGACCAGTAGAAGATTGGTATTTTCTCAAGTCCAAGTTCGGAGATGGTTGCTTTTGCCAATCTAGCTCCAATAGTGCAGGACAAAAGTTCTAGGCGTGGAATAGAGATCTTTTTCAAAGGAGCAACTCTGTTTCTGGCTTGTATTAATTGGCACGACGTATTATCAGCAGATTCAGCTCTCAAGAAGATACATGTAGCGTAAGCACTCTGACTTGCGTCACAGAAAACATGGATGGACAATTTGGAATCTTCTGCAAAGTCCTCTCGTACACACCTTGGTATCTGAAGAGCATTCAGTTTCGGCAACTTCATCTTCCAGCGTTCGAATCTTTCAGTTATTAGCAGAGGGAGTTCAGCATCCCAGGACAACCCCAATTTCCAGCATTCCTGCAACAAACATTTGGGCTCTAGAGTCACTGGACAAGAAAATCCTATCGGATCAAAGATTCGATGAACGGTTGACAGGATTTTTCTTTTTGTAGTAGGTCCTTTATCTTCTTTCATCAAACCTTTCATATCTAGAGACATAGTGTCCTTTGGCAAATTCCACAGAAGTCCAAGAACTGGAACCTTTAGGTCTTCTTGCCTTTCTTCAATTTTGTCTTCTGTAGGAGAATGCTCCCACCCTCGAAGTTCAAACTTGGCAGTAGATAATAGTGCTTGCGATTCCGAAATAAATCTGGCAAGTTCTTCTTTTGTGTTGACGCTGAACACACAATTATCAACGTAGAAGGACCTCATAAGTTGCTGAGCTGTTTCCTTGAGATGATCTGGAGCATTTTTTAAATGAAGTTCTAATGTAGCTCCCAGAAGGAAAGGACTGGAGGAGATTCCAAACACAACTCTTTTGTGCTGCAAGATCTTGATATTTCCTTCTCTTCCTCTATCCTTCCATAAAAATCTAAGATATGGTCTATCTCGTTCTTGTAATCCAATTTGCAGAAAGGCCTTCTTGATGTCAGCTATTACTCCATATTTTCCAACACGAAAGCGATTCATGAGAGATGGAATGAGTTCTACCAGATTTGGTCCCTTTTCGAGGCAGTCATTAATAGAAGGTGTATTCCTTTCTTTAGCTGAACCATCAAAAACGGGTCGAACTTTGGTCGTCGAATTCTCCTTGAAAACAGGATGGTGAGGTAAGAAATGCTGTCCTTGTTTGATTTCTTGCATAGGATCAACTTCTTCAATAATACCCTCCTTCTGCCAATCCTGAAAAACATCATCATAATCGACCAGCTTTTCGGCACGTTCTAAGGCTTTTATACAACTGTTCAGTCTTCGTTCAGCTATCTTTCTGCCATCAGGAAGAGGTGGATGATCATGTATCCACGGTAGACTGACAATGTAGCGCCCTTCGTTATCTCGTTTTACACTGCGCTCAAAATGTTCCTTCGCCGCTTCTTCTAGTTCTTTTCTACTTTGATTTTCCGCAGGGTCATTGATATTCAATGTATCAAGCCTCCAAAGATCGGATATATTTACGTCGTTGACAAGTAAAGACATTAGCGTACTGGAACTATCGTTTTCAGTAATTCTTGATCTTCCAATAACTGTCCACCCTAACTTGGTGTTCATCGCAATTAGATCAGGTGAAAGGTTTTTAATTTCCCCTGTAAACAATCTGGCTGCTGTATCTGCCCCTAATAATATGTGAATCTCCTTGGGATCGTTTTCATACAAGCAAAGATTTTCATTTAAACAAATATCACTAGCAAATATTCCCAATTGTTTTAATTCTTCGATATTTTTAGGGTCTTTTAATTTGGGAAGAGAAGTACAAATTTTATTCTGATCCATTACTTCTACATTACATGAGAAATTATTCTCTGTATTACGCAATTCAATGGAATATTTCTTGTGGTTTTCCCGCCTTTTCAGCCCTCCGAAAAGTCCATGAGTCACCGTTTGTTCCCCAGCACACTTCAATTTCATCACATCCGCTACGTATTTGCTGACATACGACCTTTGGCTCCCAAGGTCAATGATCGATCTAACATAGTGTTTTAAATCATTATTTTCGACGCTAACAATTAAAGTCTGCAGATAAACCTCACTGAAACATAAATTGTTCGCCAACGTGAAATTTTCATTTAAAAGATTATTGTCATCCTTATTTTCATTCAAATGGGTATTATTTTTCAGAACAGAATTATCTTGATTGCATAATATGGATAGATGTCTTTTACCACACAGAGTACAAACTATTTTTGACTTACAAAATTTAGCAAGATGAAATGGCTTTGCACAAATAAAACACGCAGCCTTTTTAGACAGTATTTTTTTTCGTTGTTCCAAACTTAAAGAAAGTGCGTAATTACAATCACCAACAGCATGGAATTCATTGCAGAATATGCAAGCATTTGTTTTTGTTTTTACTTCAGAACTGATCAAATCTGAACTGCTAAATCTCTTTGAAGAAAAACATCTGGAATTGTTTATTTTTTCGCTCGATGAGTCATAGCGCGGATATGGATACTTTTCTTTTTTCGAACTTACAGGAGAAGCATACATTAACGATCGTTCTTTTGCTTTTAGCTGAATTGACAGGAAGTCGACCAATTCATTTATTTCATATTTATCCGATTTCATGCTTTTATTATATTCTAAAACTAGATCGGGGGGAAGGCATTTTAGCAGGAGGGGGCAAAGAAGATTTTGATATGTTTCTTTCAAAACATTAAGAGATTCAAGAGATCGTATTTCTGTCTGTATATTATCAAACATTTTTCGGAATGATACAATATCATCCGAGTTCTTTAATGGGCAGATACGCAGTAAATTATTCAAATGAGTATTAATGAGAACATCTGATCTTCCAAAGCGTTCTTTAAGTAATTTTATGGCGATTTCATAATTTTCTGGTGTTAACGCAAATCCTTCTATAGTACTAAGGGCAGAACCACCTAGGTGGGCTTTTAAGTAATTAAATTTGCTGACTTCACTTAATGAATCATTTTCGTGTATGGCTGATTCAAAAGAGTTCCAAAATGAAAGCCATAAACTTGATTGCCCGTAGAATTTAGATATCGAAAGTTTTGGCAATTTAATGTTCGATGATGATTCTTTATAACAGGAACTTGGAACATTCAACGAATCAACATTTTTTGTCCGTTCGCGTATTTTTTTTGTCGCTCTAAATTTCCAAGTTATAATTTTTTGGGTGTATTCTGCTACTTCTTTCACTTCTTTTTCTAACTTGTCATCGGAAACGAATTCTTCTATTTGTGAATCTAGATTCTTTAATTCGTTTGACTCAACAGCAAGCTGTTCTAACATTTCCTCTAATGCGTCGACATATACATCTGTTTTCGTTAATTCTGTTTCAATAGCTTTACAAATTTTAGTAACAGATGTTCTTGTTACTCCCCGTTTCTTTTTTAACCTGCCACTTTTATCATCCATTTTTAAAATTGAACTGTTCGGAATTTATATTCAGTAAAATTCAATAATATATAAATTCAATAATAAATCAGTTCAAATTCTAATCTATATTTTTTCAGCTCTAAATTAAATAAACCACACCATTATGCCGACAGGGATGCCACTTAATATTACGATCAAAACATCTTTAAATTATAGGTAACTAACGCTTACCTTTGTTTTGGTCGTATCAGGTTTTTTCTTCATACTGGAGTGGCTCTTAATCTAATCTGAAATCTCTTTATTATGTGGCAGGTATGAAGTCAGGGAGTAAATCTTTAAGAATGAAATATTTAATAATGATTAAGTTTACATGATTAATTTTACATTTACAAAAGTTAGGAAAAGGGGATTACAAAAACGCGCGTAGCAAAGTTGGCCGCTAAAGAACCAAGAGAGAGCAAGGTAAACAAAACCCCTGGTGGCGGGGAAGGAAAGTTCTCTTCAGTTAAGTTCAGTCCCTGGTGGTTTCCGACAAAAGTATTTCTAAAGCAAATCAGTTAAGTGGTTAAGTGATTAAAACTACCTGTTTCCCTGCTAATGTTTTCACCTATCCTGTATATAATTATGTTAATCTGTTACTTTACTGTCAGTGATAAATAATAGCAAGTGTAAGGAAAGAACGAGGGTTTCAGTATTCAGCGGCTCTCTGGAGAAGGTGGCTGACCTTCGCCTTCATGCTGATGAGTGCATTTGCGGAGAAGGAGTAAAGTACCAACCCGAAGTCGGGGAGAAATACTTTATTTTCTCCCTTTCTGCAAATGCACTCGTCTACATGAAGTCGAGGGTAGCCGCTTTCTCCTGAGAGCCGAAGGATAGACATGCTGTCAGATATTTCGGGAAATATCGTGTGAGTGAACAGGATCAATTTAGTTTCATTTCAATTTTATCGTTCTAAAGTTTATACTTCTATATCATTCTACATTTATCCATTCAATTGTTCTTGCTAGGATTCCTTTTTTCACAACGTTGCTTTTGGTTAACAGGATTTCTTTGTTAATGAAACTGTTTAATAGAAAACTGTTAACCATTAAAGGCCAGATTTTAAAAAAAATTGATTTTAAAATCTTTTTTGGCTTTCATTTCTTATATAAAACATGTGAAAAGTACTTTGTAAAATTATATTTTGTTTTAAGTATGATTTACGGCTAAAAAATAGTTCTTTGTCAATCGGCAACACTGGCCTTTAGTTAAAAAAAAAGAATTTTCTTGATAAAATTCTATAATATTAAACACAGGTGAATTTTAGTAAATAATTATACGGACAAGGAATTTCCTTCAACATTGTAGAATAAAACATGGTATTCTCAAGCGTACAAACAAAGCAAAAAAATGCAGTCTCAATTAAAAAACATCAATTTATTTTTATTTTCTCTTCAGCACTCAGGTTGCCATCTATATGTTGCAAATTGATTTAATAATATTTTCAGTATATATCCTATTGTCAACAACAGGTATTAGAGCTTCAGTCCTATTCTCAGTATTTTAGAATATAAAATTGGGTATGTGGTTTAAAGGCAACACAGTATTTTAGGGTTAATGTATAATTCAGTGATTTCAATTCACATCCCGTGTCTGCCTAATAACAAATAAAATTGCACATGCCATCCAATACCTAACTGAACATTTTATTGCGTTACTTTTTTTTCATTCTGGAATAGGCACAATGGATTACAAACGATATTTGGCTTGACGTGAGTGACACGTGTCACGTGGATATGAATTGATGGCAGTGAGATGATTAATACAGGCTGTTCTGCTAATGGACCGACAAACTAAGAGGGATGTTAGTAGGCATCAAGAGGAACAAAAATTGCAACATTGTGTCGCAAACGACGTTTAGAGGGTGAAAACCGTGGAAAACGCATGGCCTACCCAACGAGGTGCATTGGACGCGCGGGACCCATTGCTTGGCCTCCACGTTCGCTGGATCCAATCCGTGTGACTTTTCCCTATGGGGTCACCTTGCATTACTCGTTTATGCGACGCCTGTGAACACACTGAAGGATCTCATAGCGCTGAATTGTCGATACTGCGGCAGACATCAAAAGCATATCTGGTATCGTCGAACGCGTCCGGAAATCGTTTTCACGTCGTTGTAGATTGTGCAACGACGTCAGCGGGCGGCATTTCCAACAATTCTTGTAAAAATTAATCAAATAAATCTTTTGGTAGTTATTATTGTACTTTTTGTAGTTATTATTTTACTTTTTATCGCTCCAGCGTGACGTCAAAACCTGCATGCGTTTTTCGCGATTTTCACCCTCTCAGCGTGGTTTGCGACACCATGTTCCATTGCAATTTTTGTCCCTCTTGATGTCCAATAACAACCCTCTTAGTTTGTCGGTCCATTAGCAGAATACACGGTAGAAGTTTTTCATTTCCTTTAATGGCATGTTTGAACAAAGATTTAAATTCAACATTTTTATGCCAGAATGAATGACATGGCTGCCTTCTTATTTCCTGTGAAACATAGTTTAGATTGTGGACGCGAAGTTAACAAATTATACATGCTCTGCGAGCGCAGAATTTTACTATCAACTACTCCTGTCATAAACACTGAATATTTCGGTAATACAGCCCATAAATCTATACCTCAGGGGTACACATTTAACCCTTAAATCTCCAGTGATGTCTTTAAGCAACATACCCAATTTTGTCTTCTAAAATCTTGAGACTAAGACTGAAGCTCTAATACCTGTTGTTGCCAATTGAATACATACTGACATTTTTATTAAATCAATTTACAACATAGAGATCAGCCTGAGTGCTAATAAAAAATAAAATAAATTGATGTTTTTCACTTGAGGTTGAATCTTTTTAACTTTGTTGGTACATTTGAGAATACCTATTTTATTTTAAAATGTTAAAGGAAATTTGTGATCCGTATTATTATTATTTATTAAAATTCATTTGTGTTTGACATTTAAAAAAATTATTATTAAGGAATTTTTTTCTGAAATATAAAGACCAGTGTTGTTAGTTGGTTTTGTTGTATTCTGTTTTTAGCCATAAACAATACTTGAAATAAAGTAGGATTTTTAAAGTATTTTTCACATGTTTTATTCAAAAAATAAAAGTAAAAAAATGTTAAAATCAATTATTTAAATATCGTGCTTTTAATGGTTAAGTCTAGGGATGGCGGTTATTGCGAAAATAACCGGTTTTCGGTTATTCAGGTTTTTTTTTCAGCTCCGGTTTAACCTGGCGGTTATAACCGCTCAAAATAACCGGTTTTCGGTTTTTTTAAAATAAAAAACAATGCAGGTTTTTGACAAAATTATTTTAAATTATTCAAATATAAATACAGCAAGCAATACATTGCGCTCTGAAACTTCTTTTGACTCTCCTGTAAAGCTGGGCATTCACGAGAAAGAAAGGATAAGCCATTTGTCCAACAACTGGTTTGTATTCCACTCATTTTAGTCGAAACATTAGTCAAAACATTAGCGGATGCTCCAAAGTTTGTTTTGAGAAAAGGTTCAGAGTCGCATAATTCTTCCCACCTTCTCCTCCTCACCCACACGGGGGATTTCGAGTTTCATTTCTAGCCTCGACGCGAGGTCCCAATGTAGACAGACCCTTTGTTTTACCGCTACCCTCGCATCGTGGTCCCAAATTGGAATCGGCGGATGGAGTTGTGGATTTTGCGTTCGTTGTAATTTATATATCTGATTTTTACTGCTTTTTCTGTGTTTATTTGCTTATTTCTTTTTCAATACTTATCTATTTTTTATATATTTTTATTGTTCCTTGCTTGCCCGAGCAATAAATCAAGCTATTCTCTCTACACAGAGGTGGGTCGAACCATGCTTATACTCCCAGCTCTCTTGTATTTAAAATTACTGCCCCTGTTCGGGCAATGCCTGTATCATCTTATTGTACCTAATAAATCCCGTCCTCCACATGCTGGTGGAGCGCCTCTCTCCCCGCTGGTCCTCTCCCTGCCTTATACCCTTCTTGGGCAGGCCGGGCCAGTGTGGGTATTTTTACACCACTTCCAATCCATCTCCTCCAAATTTCATAGGTTTTCGACCTTGACGATTGATTTTATCTTCCCGTGTCACAAAAATTCAAAAATGAAGCAACAGTGCATGGCCCGCTTAAAATTTTAAAATTGCTACTTAAGATAATTTACCTCCGGCGTACAGAATTATACTACTCAAATCTTAATTTTCGAAATAAAACATAAATTACAACATTCATAAAACTAGAAAGCATAACGAGAAGATTCATCATTCCCGTCACTAGTCGAAAGATCAAAACGTTCATCATTTCTTGATTTATGTTAATACTTCGCTTCACTGAACAACTGTCTACTTTTACGTAAAGAGTAATAACATCAACTCGTCTAAAGTTAATCTGAAATCATTCGTGTTGCTCGGATACTTTTGGAAGCAGAAGTTGTCCTCTATTTTCAGAATTAATTAATTCCGAGATCCGTTGGGGAGCCTCGGTGGCCTGGTGGTAATGTTTCGGCTTCGGGCCGGAAGGTTCCAGATTCGAAACTCGATTCCACTTAAGACTCACAAGAGAAACCAGTCTTTTCCGTCCAAATCCCAATTAATTGGTTTTATTTTTCGTTCCTTCAATAGTCTTCTCAGTTGATGCCGCCCGAACCGTCATTACAGGGCTAAAACGCAATAATGGTACGCCACCTATCGGAAGAAAACTTTTTTATTTGCTCTATCATTTAAAAAAACCCGTTGTAATAGTATTAGTTCTATTTTTTTTATTAAATTTTGAAATGGATCCATAATTTATGACCACTCTGTATCTTTTTTTCATCTCATAGGCCGAAATTTCGGGTATAATTTATGTCTTCAAAAGCGTAGTTACTTTCATACTGTATGTTAGTTCCCAGGTGATGGTTACGAGAGTTTTTTCTATATGTTATTTATTTAAAGAATCGGCTGAATACTGGAAATTTAAATGGTGTAATCCAAATGTTTATTTTTAAAAAGGCTGCAGAATTTGTTTAAAACTCACCAGTGAAAAATAATCCAAAAAAGGCAAAATATTTCGATGGCTAAACTCTTCTAAAAAGCCCAGATATCAGGAATTTGGCGTCAGAAGGACCAATACCTCTGCTTAAAAAGAATAGCATCAGATTTCATTCTTGTGTAACCTAAAATTTAATAACTATTAATTTATTTGTTTAATCCACACCGAACTAAATAAATTTCATGTAAACGTTTTTGAAAGTTTTTCTTCGAATCAACATCATTATATCAAAAGTTTCTATCAGTTTACTAATACGCAGATTTTTTTTATCTTAATTATTTTTTTACTTTTCAGTCTTTAATTTCTTATAAATTTTTTGATATCTTGAAATAAATAAATTTGTCAAATTCACTATCAGGTGGTGCCTCTCATTTGAAATCTTAATTCAATTAAATCAATCGATAATCTGTTAGTCTGAATAACAAGTTGTATATGATACATGACGGCGAAAATTTCAAAACTCTTGCATTTTTTTAAGTCCGTAAAAAATCGATTACAAAATTTAATCTTTACAAATATGAAACAAGTTAAATAAAAATACAACAAGTTAAATAAAATTTTAAAAAATTATACATATAGTCTCTAATTTCTCCATATTAACCCAGAGTTCAACTTCCTTCGTTTCACAGACAAAAAACATTTATTTTAACAAGAAGTCAATATATAACATATTTCGAACAACAATACCGACGAAGAACCGTTACCAGAACATATTAAACCTTAAATACAATGTGTTGTCTTTGAGCAACATTCCCAATTTTGTCTTCTAAAATCTTGAGAATAAGACTGAAGCTCTAATGCCTGTTGTTGCCAGAAGTGTACATGGTGAAATTTTTATTAAATCACTTTACAACATATAGATGGCAGCCTGAGTGCTGATGAAAAAATAAAAATAAATGGATGTTTTTCACTTCAGGTTGCATCTTTCTTTGCTTCGTTTATACTCTCGAGAATACCATATTTTATTTTACAATGTTGAAGGAAATTCCCTGTCAGTATTTTTTACTCTTAACATTCATCCGTGTTTAATATAAAATAATTTTATTTAGGAATTTTTTTTCTAACTAAAGTCCAGTATTTTGGATAGGTAAAAAGCTGTTTATTAGCCGTAGACCATCCATAAAGAAATAGGATTTTTTAAAAGTATTTTTAAAACGATTTATTCAAGAAATGCAAGTCAACAAACCTTTTAGAATCAATTTTTAAAAACTCGTGCATTTAAGGTTTACAGAATGCTCACTGAACGTAAATAAAAGTTTAAAAGCATGCGATTCAAAGTCAATTAACTATTTATATCAGGAACAATACCCTATCTTTTACATGAATCAATATCATTATGTCAAGAACTTTTAACAAAAAAGAAATGCCATTTAGAAATCCGAGATTCCTTCTTTCACGGCAAAACGAGATCTCTCCTTATTGGCAGCTGTCTATGACTAAGAAAACAAAATACGAAAGAACCTTCGATCCGTTCCGTAGTTTACTGCAGGTAAAATGACATCTTGCCGGAACTAAATCTTTGGGATCAAGGAATCCAGTTAGTTAATGCATTTCTGTCGAACAAGGGTGGACAAAGCTGATAACAAGTGGTCTAGCGATCCGGTCTTCCGCCTTAAGCACTTGTTTTGATTCCTACTCGCTTGTTAACGATTGTTTGCAGTAGCGGGTGATGTTTTCAGCATATAAGAAAATAAATAATATTAAATGGGGGAAAAAGTGCTAATGTGATTCAGAATCTAAAACTCCATGCAAAATAAAAAATTCTTTGAAAACAATTATGATCAAATTAAAGGAGAAATTGAGGGAAAAATAGTTGATGAAGAAAAGCTTTTGAATAATATTTTTTAAAATTATTAAGGATAAGAATAAAATTGCATTATACTTCTCTTGAGATTCAAAAGTACTGAAAATCGTACGGGAATAAACAAACTTTTTATGTATTTCAGGTCCAGCTTTTGAAACTATTCCTAGGTTTGCTCAGTTCTCTGCATAATATTGGACGAACTCCACAATGTGTACAACACACGACAGATAAAGAAATAATTAATTTCGAGAAAATAAACATAAGAATGTTGTGTAAAAAACGAATGATATATCGTCTCTAAACAAGCAACACCACCTATCTCAATTTTTTGAAATATTAAAGAGGAGGAAAATACTAAATTTTTTGCAACCTATATCGAAGATTTTTGAACATGAGACTACATGTTCCTACCAGACGTGAAAAATTGAGTATTTTCTTTCGCTTTGAATTTTCAAAAAATTGAGATAGGCGGTGTTGTGCTTGTTAAGCGATGATATATCAAATTTTGCATTTTGAAAATGGCTCCTGATTATTAAACTGCTTCCAATATAAAACCAAAAAGTACTCTTGCAACATAATATTTATCGTTGCGAAAAAAATATAGATTGTGTTAGAAAGAAAGAAAAGCTTAAGAGGCAACATTTCATTAAAATGGTTCTTTGGATCTTAAAGAAATGTCAGCAAACGCATTTGTGCATTAACATTTAATTTTTCAAAATATTCTAATTACTGCATTATGATGTTTATATTCACTTTCTCATAAATACACCGAAATGTCAATTACTAAAATGAAAAAAAACGGAAATGATTGCAGACTAAATCTAATTCAGACATTCAATTCCAATTGAGTAAATTTATTTAACATCATTCAACTCACTTTTGACAAGCTTGGAAATGTCTTTCTATAGTTATTTAATTTTCAGTGGAGAACAATTTTTTGGGTTTTTCCTCGAAAATAATCTGCTATCCGAGCAATTTTTAATGAAATAAAAATATCCGCTGTTTATTTGTTAAAGTGTCAAAGAAACTTTCATTAAACACGGGTAAACACTGCTTGATGTTTTGTCGGTGGACAAAAATCATTCGTAATTGCCTTTAGAGTCTGAAATAAACTATCGGACTTTGAAGTATTCAATGAGAATTGATGTTAAGGGTACATTCAATTTGTGATATCTATTTAGTTTAATATAACGAAGAAGAACTATAAATAGAACCTTATGACAGCTTTTTTGAAAGTGAAATAATTAGTTTAAAAGTTAGTTAAGCTGTAGAGTTACTGACTTCAGTCACTTAACTGTTTTGTTTTCTTTATTATCTAATTAGATGGAAAGTTTTTGTTTGGGAATATGTCGTTGGTTTGATACAATTAAGAGTTTATAGAAGACTTCAGATGTTTATGGATTCTGCATAATTCTTGTACCGATATATAGTCTATGTGAATGACTTAATTTTAGTTTTAAAGTGTAGAAATGTGAACATTCGATGCACGTACAATGTTAGGCAAATCAGTTAAGTGGTTAAAATCATCTGTTTCCCTACTACTGTTTTCACCTATCCTGTATATAATTATGTTAATCTGTTATTTTACTGTCAGTGATGAATATTATCAAGTGTAAGGAAAGAACGACAGTTTCAGTATTCAGTGGCTCTCTAGAGAAGGTGACTGACCTTCGCCTTCATGCAGACGAGTGCATTTGCTGAAAGGGAGAATATAAAGTATTTCTAAAGCAAATCAGTTAAGTGGTTAAGTGTTTAAAACCCTCTGTTTTCCTACTAATGTTTTCACCTATCCTGTTTATAATTATGTTAATCTGTTATTTTATTGTTAGTGACAAATATTATCAAGTGTAAGGAAAGAACGAGAGTTTCAGTATTCAGCGGCTCTCTGGAGAAGGTGGCTGACCCTCGTCTTCATGCTGATGAGTGCATTTGCGGAGAAGGAGAAAAGTACAAACCGGAGGTCAGGGAGAAATACTTTATTTTCTCCCTTTCAGCAAATACACACTCAGCACACACATGAGGTCGAAGGTCAGCCGCTTTCTTCCGAGAGCCGAAGGATAGACAGGCTGATCAGATATTTCGGAGAATCTCGTGTGAGTGAACACCAATTTAGTTTCATTTGAATTTTATCGTTCTGAAGTTTATACTTTCTACATCATTCCACATTTATCCGTTGAGTTGTTCTTGCTAAGATTTCTTTTTTCGCAACGTTGCTTTGGGTTCACATGGTTTCTTCGTGAATGAAACTATTTAATAGAAAACTGTCAATTAACCCTTAAACGCCAGATTTTTTAAAAATTGATTTTAAAATATTTTTTGGCTTTCATTTCTTATATAAAACATGTGAAAAGTACCTTAAAAAATTATATTTTGTTTTAAGTATGATTTACGGCTAAAAAATAGTTCTATGTCAATCGGCAACATTGGCTTTTAGTTTAAAAAAAGAATTTTCTTGATAAAATTCTATAATATTAAACACAGATGAATTTTAATTACTAATAATACGAATAAGAAATTTCCTTCAACATTGTAGAATAAAATATGGTATTCTCAAGCGTACAAACAAAGCAAAAAAATGCAGCCTCAATTAAAAAAAATCCATTTATTTTTATTTTCTCATCAGCACTCAGATTGCCATCTATATGTTGTAAATTGATTTAATAATATTTTCAGCATATATCCTATTGTCAACAACAGGTATTAGAGCTTCAGTCCTATTCCCAGTATTTTAGAAGATAAAATTGGGTATGTGGTTTAAAGACAACACAGTATTTCAGAGTTAATGAAGAATTCAGTGATTTCAATCCACATCCCGTATCTGCCAAATAACAAATAAAATTGCACATGCCGTCATATACCTAACTGAGCATTTTATTGCGTTACTTTTTTTTCATTCTGGAATAGGCACAATGGATTACAAACGATATTTGGCTTGCCGTGAGTGACACGTGTCACGTGGATATGAATTGATGCCAGTGAGATGACTAATACAGGGTGTTCTGTTAATGGACCGACAAACTAAGAGGGATGTTAGTAGGCATCAAGAGGAACAAAAATTGCAACATGGTGTCGCAAACGACGTCTAGAGGATGAAAATCGCGGAAAACTCATGGCACACCCAAGGAGGTGGTTTGGACGCGCGGGACACATTGCTTGGCCTTCACGTTCGCCGAATCCAATCCGTGGGACTTTTTCCTATGGGGTCACTTGCATTACTCGTTTATGCGACGCCTGTGGACACACTGGAGGATCTCATAGCGCGGAATTGTCGATGTTGAGGCAGACATCAAAAGCATACCTGGTATCTTCGAGAGCGTCCGGGAATCGTTTTCACGTCGTTGTAGACTGTGCAATGACGTCAGACGGCGCCATTTCCAACAACTCTTGTAATACTTAATCAAATAAATCTTTTCGTAGTTATTATTGTACTTTTTGTCGCTCCAGCGTGACGTCGAAACCTGCATGCGTTTTTCGCGATTTTCACCCTCTCATCGTGGTTTGCGACACCATGTTCCCATTGCAAGTTTTGTTCCTCTTGATGTCTAATAACAACCCTCTTAGTTTGTCGGTCCATTAGCAGAATACACTGTAGAAGTTTTTCCTTTCCTTTGATGGCATGTTTGAACAAAGATTTAAATTCAACATTTTTATACCGGAATGAATGACATGGCTACCTTCTTATTTGCCTTGAAAAATAGTTTAGATTGTTACGCGAAGTTAACAACTTATACGTGTTCTGCTAGCACAGAATTTTACTATCAACTATTCCTATCATAAAAACTGAATCTTTCGGCAATACCATCGATAAATCTATACCTCAGAGGTACACTATTTAATCCTTAAAGACACAGTGATGCCTTTAAGCAACATACCCAATTTTGTCTTCTTACATCTTGAGACTAAGACTGAAGCTCTAATACCTGTTGTTGCCAATTGAATACATACCACAAATTTTATTAAATCAATTTACAACATATAGCTGGTAGCCTGAATGCTAATGAAAAATAAAAATAAATTGATGTTTTTCACTTGAGGCTGAATCTTTTTTAGCTTTGTTTGTACGCTTGAGAACACCTATTTCATTTTAAAATGTTGAAGGAAATTTGCTATCCGTATTATTATTATTTATTAAAATTCGTTTGTGTTTGACATTATAAAATTTTACTAAGATAATTTTTTTCTGAAATATAAAGGCCAGTGTTGTCAGTTGGTAACACACTGTTTTTAGCCATAAACAATACTTAAAATAAAATAGGATTTTTTAAAAGTCTTTTTCACATCGTGCTTTTAAGGGTTAAGTCTAGGGATGGCGGTTATTGCGAAAATAACCAGTTTTCGGTTATTCAGGGTTTTTTTCATCTCTGGTTTAACCTGGCGGTTATAACAGCTCAAAATAACCGGTTTTCGGTATTTTTTAATAAAAAACAATGCTGTTTTTAGACAAAATTATTTTATTAATATTACAGGAAATCAATCCATTGGCTATTATTTATCTGTTCATAGAGACTCTTTCAGCAATCCGGAAACCAACAGACGCCTCGAGAAAGCGGTTGTCGTTGATTGGCCTAAGATGGTGAAATTCCAAGCTTCATAACTTGGTAAATTTTAGTCTAAATGAACCTTAAATCAAGCCGTTTTTCCGAACTGGTTTTTTCACTCGGTTATTGGATTTAAAAAAATTACCGGGACGAAGGAAAAAAAAGGAAAATAACCGGTTAATTGTAACAAAAGAAAACACTGTTTTCGGTTAAAACCAATAGATTTTTCCCATCCGTTGTTGAGTCCAATGTTGCTGATTTTGAGGTTTTTATTCTATTTGCATTTCCCGAATGCATTTTCAGATAGGTAAAGTGTCAGATACGTAAAGTAGTAGGTTGAAAAAATATAAAAAAATTACCGCTCTCAAAAATTAAAATACAGCAAGCGATACATTGTTCTCTGAAACTTCCTTTGACTCTCCTGTAAAGCTGGGCATTCACGAGAAAGAAAGGCAAAGCCATTTGTCCAACAATCGGTTTGTATTCCACTCATTCAGTCGAAAAATTAGGCAAAGCATTCACGGATGATCCAAAGTTTGTTTTGAAACAAGATTAAGAGTCGCAGAATTCTTCCGACCAACTTCCTTCTCCTCCACACGGGGGATTTCGAGTTTCATTTCTAGCCTCGACGCGAGGTCCCAATGTAGGCAGATCCTTTGTTTTACCACTACCCTCGCATCGAGGTCCCAAACTGGAATCGGCGGATGGAGTTTTGGATTTTGAGTTAGTTGGAATTCCAACACTTCCAATCCATTTGCTTCAAATTTCATAGGTTTTCGACCTTGACTACTGATTTTACCTTCCCGTGTCCCAAAAATTCCAAAATGGAGCAACGGTGAATGGTCCGCTTAAAATGTTAAAGTTGCTACTTAAGATAGTTTACCTCTGACTTACAGAATTATACTACTAAAATCTTAATTATCGAAATAAAACATTCATAACAACATTCATAAAAGTAATAAGCATAACGAGAAGATTCATCAATTCCGTCACTAGTTGAAAGATCAAAACGTTCATCATTTCTTGTTTTATGTTAATACTCCGCTTCACCGAACAACTTTCTACTTTTACGGAAAGATCAATAACACCAACTCGTCTAAAGTTAATCTGAAATCATTCGTGTTGCTCGGATACTTTTGGAAGCAGAAGTTGTCTTCCATTTTCAGAATTAATGAATTCCGAGATACGTTGGGGAACCTCGGTGGCCTGGTGGTGAGGTCTCGGCTTCGGGGCCGGAAGGTTCCAGATTCGAAACTTGATTCACTTAAGACTCACAAGAGAAACCAGTCTTTTCCGTCCAGATCCCAATTATTTGTTTTTCTTTTCGTTCCTTCAATAGTCTTCTCAGTTGAGTCCAATGCTTTCGTCCCATTCCCACAATCTTGGCCAACATTTTCAAAATTAGCAACTTCTGTAACCGAACATCCTCTTCCTCCTGCGATGAGAGAAATTAAATCCAACCAAACTTCAACTTTCCTTCCTGCGTCTTCATCACTCTATCCTTTCCTTTGGAGATGGAAGGTCTCGTTTCACCAGTTCAACATTCAACTTCGCCTCCTCTCCAGCCCATCATCCCCTAATGAACTCAGAACAGCTTTAGTCTTTCTTTCAGGACTTTCTTCCAAGATCCACCGTGTTTCTCCTTCAAATAGAGTTCCATCAGCTAACTCTAACTCAAAATCGAACTTTTTAAAACAATGTGCGGCCCATCTCTCTGTTCTTGTGTACATTTTTATCTTTTTTCTATTATTGTATTAAGTTGTTTTTCATCTTTTTCCTTTCATTTTTTTGTTCTTTTGAATGTATTTTTTACTCTTCGTATAACTTTTCCATTGCATTTAGTTTTTATTATTTTCCAGCTATTTCATGTATAACTGTGTAATTTTGTGTGTTTCAAGGTTTTATTTTACTCTGTGTTACCAAAATATTTTTATAATGTATAGCACAATAGCTATGCAAATGCTCCTGTAAACATTTGTAAAGTTGCGTTTTTAATTAGGCACCGATATAGAGAATTGTCAAGTTTTAAGAGAGGTCACCCCCTCGGGTGTTGTGATTTTTCTTCCACTTCAGGACCGCGTCACTGCTTAAACAACCATATGGTTATAGTTGCAGGGGCATGGAGTGGCGTTATGTTATGCATGTAGCTGTTGCACGTTAGATCATACGTAAGAAGGTCAAACGTCCTTCCGCTGATGTGGTGCGGAGGTTTGGAGAGAGGGTGCCATCCCAAGTGTTATCTGACCGCGGTCCAAAATTACGAGGTCCGTCCCAAAATAGCCCTCGTGTTGCTTCAAAACAGAACGCTAATTAACTAAAACTAAAAAAAAAACCTATCATAAAAATTTATTACTTCAGTGCATAATTATACTGTTCAAATTTTGATTCTCGAAAGAAAACATAAATTACGAGTTTTATAAAATTAACGAGCACGAGAAGAAGATTTATCATTCGAGTCACAACTTGAAAGATCGAAACTTTCATGATTTATGTTAATTCAGCGCTTTAAGGAACAACTTTCTACTTTTACAGAAAGATTAATAGTATCAAGTCGTCTAAAGTGAATCTGAAATGATTCGTGTTGCTCGAATACTTTTGGAAGCAGAAGTTGTCTTCCATTTTCAGAATTAATTAATTCCGAGATCCGCTGGAATTCTCTGAACATTCCTGGGTAGCGGAATTGAAGATAGATGCTACTCTTGTACCTATTTATTGCTTCCTAAGGGAGACTTTGACACATTTCGGCTAACGAGTGCATCTCTTCGAGGACGAAAATACATCTTATAAATGCAGAGAATACTTGTTAAGCCTTCAGATACACCTCGTTATCGTAATTAGCTGGATGCGCACAATCACAAATAATAATAAACTTTCTACATGCGAAAGAGCTACGAAACGATTGGCTAAAATGTTTATTAATTGAAAGATGGTGATGCAACGCGTTTAAAAAGTTAAATCTTCAAGATTTAGTCAATACTTGTCTCATGGTTATTGATTTCATTTATACGTAACGTGGTCATTTATTTCCCCCCCTCAAAACAGTACATCTACTAATTAGGTAATAGTATGTGCATTCATGAAAACGCATATTTATTCAATTCTTCTTTATTAATAAAGAGAACAGGAATGAGTACATGGAGATAAATCATTTATTTGACCTTATATTTTCTAAAGAACAAATTTACTAAAGTATATTTGGTTTCGATTTCAAATAAGACTGAAATATTTAGTAGGATTTATTAAAGCATTTACTATGGTAATTTACATTGCTTTCAGAACTGCGACTTGCAATCACGTCGTTTCGCTAGTCCGCAATTTATTCACAAGAAAATATCCTTTACACGTGAGCATTAGTCCCGGACAGACGTAAAATATATTCAATAATTATGCGAAAGTTCGTATGACTCAAATTATTGGTGTAAAGCGGGGGTTCCCAACCTATTTTTATCTCGCGCACCTCTTGATTAGTCTTTTTATTTTCGCGTATCCCCTACTGTCATTTACAACCTTCGCCCCCCTTCAATGCAAAGAAGTTTTCATTCATAAGGTTAAGGGTTTAGGCTAGCTTCAGAGTCAAATGACTCGAATTAATAGGTTTGCAGTACTTTTGTTTGATTTTGCATTTTATTCCACCAGTAAAATAGTATTAATTCAACGCCAAAACAAATGAAACCTGCATTGTAATAATTTCGCATTAATTTATAAGAATAGTTAATAATTACACTCCTTAATAGTCAACTATTCAAGTGGAAAAAATTTCAATGTGATCCTAAAATGTGTCTCATGGAGCTGAGTTTTATAAAATTGGGTTCAGATAAAGACAGATATACCGTTATTTCTGGACCTGCGAAAACCAGATATCAATCAACTACCAGGTTTCCTTTTCCTCTCTTTTTTCTTATTTCGAGAATAGGTTTTAGGACGTGCACAGCTTTCACTTTTACTTTTCACAGATATTTGGGGAAACAAGATTCTGTAACTTGAATCATTTAAATTTTCCTGTTTCTGCCATTACCAACTTTGATTTCGCGTAACCTAAACTGGAAATTCGCGCAACCACAGGTTGGGAACCTCTGGTTTAAAGTGAACAATTTCACCCAAAGACTCTCGGTCCAAACATTCCTAGTGTTTGCGGTGTCATGTAGTTAGAATTATATGCAAGTAAGCAGTTATTTGACTGACTTGCATGTGGGTGAGACTTATTACACACGCCTCGTTAACCGGACATACGACTCTTAAACCTCAAAAAAATGGTGGAAAACTGTCAAATTCGATACATTATATCTTTGAAACAATGCAATTCACAAACTCCCTTTTTTTCAAGAAAAATATCAGTTCTTTCTCTTATAGTAAACACATATTGAAACCTTCATATTCGCATGTATTTATTTGAGATAGTAATATATATGGGTATAATTTTGGAGAAAAAATGAGAAAGTGAAACAGCGCGCATGATTACGAATAAAGAATTTATCTAAACACAATATTTTGGGTATCTAAGTAATTCAAACAGTCTGTTTAAGAAACTTAACCACAATTCATTAACATTTAAATTTCATTTCTATTTTATACCAATTTAAAATAAAAATGTTAAAATTTCAATTTTTCTAACCCCCCAAAAAAACTTCTTTGGAGAAATATGTACAAAAATGTAGTTCAATTTGTGAAACAGCAAAATATATGTTCGATAAAAATTTTATGTAAAAATATTCAATATTTCTTGAGATATCGTGCGAGCAATATAAAAAAACACATTTTGAGATATAGCGCTTTAAAAATATGGCCATATTCAATGTTTACGTTGAAGAGCTGGTACATTTTCCTTCATAACTTTCCTAATTATGGGAATATTTTAACGCGGATTGTTTTAGATTGTTTAGAAAAGACAGGGAAATATTATATATTTTTTTCATAAAATCAAAAATTTTCGAGGTTTAACAGTCGTATGTCCCCTTTAACGCCGTGCTACTATCTAGACATTCACTGCGAGACTGCTCCAAACCAAATGGTCTGGAATCACTCCACACTGTTCCAATTTTCATCCCATCGATTTAGGTTTGTCTTACACGGAGGCTCTATGCAAGCGATACTAGCAGTCACGTCGATACCCTAAACCTCGGCATTAACCAGTAGTCCAATCCGTTCCATTGGGCCCAAAAATGGGTTTATTTTCTGCCTATTCAAGCAGATAGATTTAGGTGGATCATTCTCGGAGGCTCCAAAATGCACTATCGGTTGATTCGATCCCTCTTACTGCTTCTCCTACTAGACTGACTCCCTCACTCACGCCCCTCCGTCACACGGTGAATTTTATAGCTTTAGAAGAGAGCACCCTTACCTCCCCGCTCTGAATTCTCCAGTCTGATTCCCATGCACAGTTCCCCTCCCCGACACACGGAAGATTTATCGCTTGTCTCGAAGAATCATATTTCACTTTTATGCCAAACGGACTGAATGGAAACTGCCCTGCTGAATTACAACCTGCCTTCTATAGCCACTTTCATCGGTATTTCACATTGACGAAATGGGTTTAGTGTTTCAATTTTTTCCAAAAAAAAATGAATTGGACTCATCATGAATGTCCCGCTTAAGGCCAAGTCACTATTCCAAATCCTGGCAAAAAACGGCCCCTGCCCAGCCATCGAGAAAGAGCCTCCCCTCCCCCCCCCCCCATTCTAAGCAATTCGGGTTTTCACTTTTGAGAGAGTCCTTGCCTCTTCCCATGACAGTATTTCTAGTTTTACACGTCAGCGCCATAAAAAAAACAAATGAAAGATGAAAATCCAACTTTCTCCCAGACTACATCGATTTCTCACCGAGTTTTGTAATAAGTGCGTGCCTTCAGAAGCTGATGTGTCATACTTGGAAAGTCTCCTGAATGCCCAGCTCAAGAATGACATTCAATGAGTAGTCTAATCAACTTTAAGTCATTAAAGGATGTCAAGCCTTCGTCAATATTAAAACCAGATGAAAATTAGTGCAAGCGAGTTGAATTCCAACGAGGTTGGTTTTCCATTCTGCCTTTTGACCATAAATATGAAATGTGAGATGCGATAAATATATCCCGTGTGAGGGGGAAATACAGTAGGAGTTTCGATTAGACTGGAGAAATCAGGGGGAAGGAGGTGACTCTCCACAAGATAAAAAAGCCCCTGAGTAGAGGAGAAATAAAAGAAGGCGCGAAAATAAAATAAAAGAAGATCCGACAGTGTAGCTGCGAGGATTGTCAGACCGATACTGCATTTTGGAGCCCTTGAATGATCCACCTGAATACTAATACTTGAATCGGTGGAAAACAAACCTGGTCTTTTTGGACCAAACGGAAGGATTGACTAATGTCTAATGTCCAAGACGCTACACCGTCGGATTCTTTCTCAGTTTTATCTGATTCCTCTTTATTTCATTGTTTTTTCGATTGTTTAATCTTTCACGTCATTTCTTCGAAAAGTGACATTGTGGGCTTCTTGAAACCGTGCTTAAGGACAACGAAAATAGGGTGGTATCTAAAATAGGGAAGTGCCGCTCAAAAACGGGAGTAATGGTCATAATGCATACCAATGAAATACACTAGAAAAAGTATCGCTGTCGTAAAAATTTGGCTTGGTGATTGTGAGGAATCTGACGTGTTAGACATTCTTATTCGGAAAATATTATTTCTGAAAAGCTTGTCAATCAATCTGTCCGCTCATCTGTCTGTCATTGAATGATTGGACAAAATCGGTGCAAACGAATGAAATTTATGCTTGTTGGATTAGCGTCTTGCGGATACGTTTCAAATGTTGATGCGTTTAAGTTAAGCCTATATGTATGCGAACACGATAACTTAAATAAACAAAATTCCATGTATATGGTATTCTGTCTATGTTTATAAATATAATGTAAAATATATTTGATAAAATTTGAACTTATTCCTTCACATAACTAAACTTTGTAGGTCTGTTTATTGGTATGTGGAAAACAAAATAACCTTACAAACGTAGACAGAATTGAAATTGGTATGTAAACCTAGACCATCTGTAGATTTTGTACATCTCTGAATCCAATAATCTGCGCAAGTAAGATATAAAATGTGTTCATTTTTCTTCACACTGATTACTAAAAAAGGCAAGAAACTCGCCATCATTAATTTTTTTTTTTTTTTTTTTTTTTTTTTTTTTTGAATGCGAAACACGTTACATGAAGTTATGTAGAAGCGCCAGTTGAGCGCGTAGAGGGTAACGAAGGCCGGGCTAAATTTGGTTAATCTTTGGCTACTAATCATCCTCCAGTAGATCGTTTACTTCTCTGTTCTTCTGTATCATGGCATCTAGATAATAATAGGGCTGCATATGTCCGTATATTGGACGTCACCGTATTTCACTACTCAGTTCTGTCAACTATCTTGTAACGCGTCTTCTCCCTAAACTGACTAATATCATTATAAATAAAATGACTTGCGCCCACCTTATAATTATGTGAAAGAAAAAAAGGTATAATTAAGAGAGTAAAATTGATATGAATATGACTGAGCAAAAAGGATTAGCCTCGCATCTTTTTTATTATTCTAGGTTAATTTATTAGGTTGGTGTAACTTTATTAATTTTTTTTATCAGAGTAAAACAAACGATTACCTACCTACATTTTTCAAGTCTTATTAATCAGAACTTAAACGTCCTGTATCAATGCTTGACATATGGAAACCTCTAGCGATGAAGAGTTTAGTGCTATAACGATAGCATGAGTAGATAACCCTCACGGCCATTGGAAACTAAGAGAGATTTTATTTTCTATTTACTTAAATGGGAGAAGAAGGAACTATCCCTTTTTCGCAAAAAATTCCATTTCAAAAAAGGGATTTAAGATTTGTCTCCCTTCCATGGGTTGGGTCTATCCCATCTTAAAGTTGTCTTCCACAATCACTCTTCTATACATAAACAAATGAATTATTGCTAGAATAGAAACCTACTGCTGCTGTTTCTTGCCACCTCTCGCCTCACCCCCACCCAAAGGGATCTTCTTTCACCCAATCTGATCTGACGAGTTATGATAACTCCAACATTTTCTCACGTCCAAAAGTGCCTTAATTACAAAAACCAAACTAGAACTTATCGCAATGTCTCACATTAATCGCTTACATGACTCGACATTTTCGTATGCTATCATAATAGATGTATTGCAGAAAACGTATAAATTCAAGGTAATTTTAATTAATTAAAACTCTAATTATAAGTTTGAAAATCCTTTCTTAGTGAGATACATTACCCCAAAAGCAACCACCCGCCAAATTTTAAGTCTCAGTCCCTGTGGTTTGGGAGATTCGTTGATGAGTCAGTGAGTCCCTTTCTCTTTTTTAAATATGATTATAAGATTAGGTATGCTACCGAACAAGGTGAAAAAAATGTCATCTAACTAGCTGCGACTCTGACTGGAGGATGATGCAATAAACATGCCTGTTACTGTGGATTTTATGTGTTTAATACCGGATGCAGCCCAATTTTCATCGCCCACGTGATTCTCTCAAATACGTGTAGCGAAAGTACTTGTAACCATCACAGACCACGAGTCGCGATGAACTATGGATTAGCCTAATGTGCTTGTATTTTTGATGATGTTTTTTTGTCTGTGAATAAATTTGTTAATCTCTTCTTCCACTGCGCCTCTGACTTGCTCTTTAACCTAAAGTTACTCCAATCACTGTCTTTACCTTCGTGATGTATCGCTCCGATAATAAATTGGTGGTCTAAATTACAATATATATCTAAATGAGTTTAATTTCAGCTTCCAAAAGAAAATGCTGGATTTCTTCCCAACCTTTCTCTCTCTCCAAAACGGCATTATTTGTTCTGTGTTTGCGAAGTTGATTATTTTTAAGGAGGAGCATACGACTTTCAAACTTTGAAATAAAACTGGAGAAAACTGTCAAATTAGATCCACATGTATCTTTGAAACAATAGAATCACAAACTCCAGTTATTTTTCTAGAAACAAATATCTGTTTTTTTCTCTATATATCAACATTTTCAGACCTTTTAGTTGCTATGTATTATTTGGAAAAGAGTCATAAATATGGTATACTCTTTGGAGAAAAAATGAAATAGCTCTTACGCGCGCATAATTAGCGATAAAATATTGGTCTAAAACACAATATTTTGAGTGTCTAAGTAATTCAAATAATAGTCTGTTTAAGAAACTAAACCAGTTATTAATCATTTTAAATTTTAATTTCATTTTATACTAATTTAAAATAAAAATGTAAAATAGTTAAAATTCAACTTATTCTTCCAAGCTAGAAAACTTCTTTGCAGAAAATATGTACAAAAAAATTGTGGTAGTTAACAAAATTATAAAATAGATTATTAAAAAAATTTTCTTGAATTAATTAACATTAATTAAACCCTTTATATCTTTGATACTTCTCTCGACAGAAGAATTGTCTAAATTAGAACTCTTATGGTGGGTGGCTCAATTAAAGTCCGCCATGCAGTTTGCTCAATTTTCCATTTTGATTGCTTTTTTTTTTGTTTCTAGAGTTTTTTCTTTATTGTGTTTGGCTATTTTATTATTGGAGAATTTTGTTATTTAATTCTTTATGTCATTGGCTTGGTTAGTTGTGTAGTAAAACATGCAGATGCAAATCACTGGATGCTGCTGGCGTTTGGCGAGCAAAAAGGCGTATTATTCCCTCTGTTAATTACTTCTGTTATCTCATATTTTTCTATTTTGTTTCCTTTTTAATGCTTTTTTTAAATTTTAAATTTTCTATTGTTACAAAATTGTGTTCATTTTGTAGAACATAGCACAATATCATTTCATAAAAATTTTATGTAAAAATATTTAAGTTCTCTTGAGATATTAAAGGAAATATGAAAAAAAACACATTTTGGATTAGTCTTTAAATCTATAGCCATTTTCAATGTTTATAGTTGAAAAGTTGATATATTTTCCTTCATAACTTCTCATAATTTGGGTTATAATTTGTGAACGCGAATTCTTTAAAATTGTTCGAAGACTGGTAAATAATGTATACATATATTTTCATTAAACATAAAATTTTCATATATAGCGTGTTTCATAAAATTGTATAAGACTCTGAATCACCACTGTTGTTGTTTACTAATATCATTAATGCATGAAGAAGACATTATGTATAATTACGTCGCCTATTGGCTCCGCTAAATTTGTCGGCATATCTTTAAACTGGCATCATATTTTATTCATCAACTCGGAGCCCAATATTCCACACACAACATTATATCATTAACTTTAGCAATATAAAGGGCAAAAAGTTTGAGGGATTGATTGGAGAAAATGTTTGTGCCAAGTTTCGTTAACTCACACAAACATTCTATATTCCCCGAAGACCACTATCTTCATTAAAGTATTTCTCCTTCCCTATTAAATTTGCGCTAGGGATTCTGGGCAATACTTTTCTGAATTTCTAAGATGATTATTGAAACATAAAATGTTTTCATACACTGTATAATCAATATGAATATGTGAATGCATTAAAGGTATTTATAAGTTCGAATGCACTATCAATAGCAAATAAAAGCAAATTCTACTTTAATTCAGAAGCTCGATTTTCGTCTGGAAATAAACTTGGTTTAATTGAATGGAATTTATTCATTCATTGATTTTAATGGAAGCATTCCTGCATTTCTCAGACAAATAAAGTTATATAAAATTTTATTTCAACTTCGGAATAAATATCTTCCGAATAATAAAACTTGCGATATCGATTTTTCTGAAATTCAAAAGTAAAATGAAATACTATTACTCTGGTTTAATATGCTTTATACGGTTTCATTTCATTTCTGAAAATTTATTATCATTACCTATTAAAACAAACACTCGTAATTCTTATTTTTTTGAAAGCAATTGAGTTTTCAACGTAGGAGGACTACGTTCCTCCCATTGCCTCTCAGGAAGGTATTTGATTCACACACCAAAACGCCACAAAAAACGTTGTATGAGAGATCCTCTTTATCTCGGTAACTACATATGTTAAAAACATAATTAATGTCTTATTTTAGAGATAAAGGGTAACAACAGAAGTTACAAACAAATTAAAAGTCGGAATTGTAATTAGCGATTACTGAGTCGCGAAGTTGGGCGAAAATGCGCATGAATTGGTGACGCGATCCTTTATATCTCGGTAACTATATATGTTGAAAACAAGTTTTATGTATTGTTAATGCGTCATTATCGACGAAGTCTGTATGGTCGGCTCTGATATAGTTCATAAAATTAACAATACACTACATTTCGAGAAGCAAAAGCACATAGAGTATAATTTCGAGAAACAAAAGAGTCACGCGAGTACAGTAGTCCTACGCCTTTAACATCACCGGCTGTTTGAAAAAAACAGAATCTCGTCATTTTTTTCTCGTTTTATACTTGAGAAATTTGCTCTTCTGTCGCTTAATCGCATCATAAGAACTCTTGAAAACACTTTGTTAAGAATCTGCTTGAACCATATTGAATTTTCATTATTTTCTTACATAATTGGCATAAGAAATTCAATAGTTTGCTCTCCAAATGTCCCCTGGTTTAATTTCGCTTCAACTGTTAGCTGATAAAATCGTAGCAGTTTGTCTTAAAAATATACATGTCTGCTGTTAATCACGAATTAACAGCAGAAGTAGAAAGTTACTCTAGATTGTTTAACAGGAGAAAAGAGCCAAAATGTATAAATAGTGTAGTCGCTTTTGTAACTTTTTCCATAACTGAGACTGACATCAGAGGCAGCGACCTCTGAAGCTTTGAACTTCAGTCGAGACCCAGCGATGGAACGCAATGCGTCCTAAAGAACAATTCTCTTTTTATGCCTGTTCCATTTATGAAATTGTGTAAACTGTCAGTGTGTAATGTAAACCTAAAATAAATTACTGTTACACTGATGTGGTCTGTTTACTAAACCCATAAATGACCACCACAACTGGAAGCAATTCAGTTGCCCCACGTTGGTCGCTTCATCTCATCTGAATTTCAAAGCGTCAGAGCTGATGGCTAGTCAGTTATGGTTAATGTTACAAGAGAGATTACAATAGTGTATTAAAGTTTAAAAACGCTATTTACTACAAATAAGCATATTTATTTATATTTACAATATTTTGTAAAATTATCTTCTAAAAAAATATGTATTTAATGTGATTTATATCTTTCTCTTTCGTTCTATAGTTAAAATTCAAAAATTATCCAACAAGTTCAACGCTGGTTTTACTGTACAGGTACTTACTACAAAAAAGTAAGCTTATCCTATTTTTTATAGTTTAAATATATATTAAGCAGTATTAAATTATTATGACTTCATTAAACTAATATGGTATTTCCAAGTTTTATTAGGGATGCCACTTTTTTCCCCCAAAACAGCAATGCATCTCAGCAATCAGCAATAGCAAATCCCAGGAATAGCGCAGGTGAAGAAAGTTGAATAAAATAACTCTTTAACACACAGCACAATCGGCAATTTTATTTCGCTAGAAAAAAGAACCAGATGACAGTTGCTCAAATCTAGTTTAAGCACTTATTAAATCACCATTTTCAAAAGCCGCAATCATTTTTTCAAATGACGGAGCTATCTACTTCCGTCGATTCTTTTACACTTTACCGCACTATTAGCAACTCAGCATTTTTTCTTTTTATTATCTTCTCGGAACTTCATAGCCAGCTACCAGAATCCACCAAATGAATCCATTCCCTCTGGATCTGTTCTAATCAACAAATTTAGTTGAAATTCCCGAAACACAACACCATGTATCAAAACGATTTATTTGAAAATCTGCATTATGAATTAAAAGTACATAACATAACATAACATAACACCACTCCATGCCCCTTCAACTATAACCATATAGTTATTTAAGCAGTGACGCGGACATGAAGTGGAAGAAAAATCACAACACCCGAGGGGATGACCTCTCTTAAAACTTGACAATTCTCAATACCGCTGCCTAATTAAAAACGCAAGAAGTTTACAAAAATGTACAGGAGCATTAGGAAGGATTGCTATTTTGCTATACATTATAAAAATATTTTGGAAACACAGAAAAATAAAACCTTGAAAACACCAAGTTACACAGTTATACATGAAATAGCTGGAAAATAATAAAAACCAAATGAAATGGAGAAACTATACGAAGAGTAAAAAAATACATTAAAAAAAAACAGAAAATGGAAGGAAAAAGATGAAAAACAAATTAATACAGTAATAAAAATAACATAAAAAATGTACTCAAGAACAGAGAGATGGGCCGCACATTGTTTTAAAAAGTTCGATTTTGAAGAAGAGTTAGCTGATGGAACTCTATTTGAAGGAGAAACATGGTGGATATTGGAAGAATGTCCTGAAAGAACGACTACAGCTGTTCTGAATTCATTAGAGGATGATGGACTGGGACTGTAGGTGGAAATAAAAGTACAGTAGAACCTAGGGAATCCAAACTAATTGGGGTTGACCTCTGTCCGGATTCTGGGAAATTCGGATAACGCGGGAAATTTTGTAAATTACTCTTGATATACCAGATGCAGTAGAGTATTTATTGACTTCGAATACTGTGGGAAAGGAAAGAGCTAGCGGTGATTTGCACGGTACAGTAGCAAATAATTTGAGGGTAAAAAGAAGATATCTGATTTTGCATCAATTACTTAAAGTGCTATATTCATTCTTGAAGACCAATTCAATTACTTCTTTTTAATTAGGAATAAACATTAACTTTGTTTCTGATTTGAAATTGTTAATTTACCTTCCTTTTCCAGTAAAAGCTTTTCAGAAAATTTTAAAAAAGATGTTCGAATAATCCGAAATTTCGGATTCCTAGGGTTTAGATTTCCGGGGTTCTACTGTAGATTTATTTCTACGAAAAGTTTTGTGTTAACCAATTCCATTGACTGTCTTTGGCTTATTTGCAAAATGAAGTGCAGTCAGCAATACGATTGGAAAATAATACCTATACGATCTAATTAAATCTCAGTATATAAAAGTTAAGATTCAAAATGGCTGTAAATCTATAGAATATCAGAAAATAAAAAAGATACTCTATATTTTATTGAAATAATTCATATTTAGTCAGAAAATATGCACTGAAAATAATATTTTATTCTTCTGAACTTCTAGAAAGAACGTCAATTTCGTTCATTTCACAACATTTCATGTATTATAATTTTAGACAAATTCAAATCTAATAATAATTCTGAGATGGCCAAACAATGGATCTTGCTCTATGAAACCACAAACAAACCATTCATTAAAGCTCTAGTTTTTACTGTAAAAACTCACATTTTAAACTGAAAACAAAATATTTTTACTTTAAGCTAATTAAATCCGTTGCTTCTTTTTATAGAAAATTTATAATAATATTTGTTTCTTGTTTCGTTTTATAATTACACTTGTTTCCTTCAATTTGGATTTACTTTTTTGTGTGTGTTAGCCCTTTACACTACAAAATGCTTTGAATTAGGGTAAATTTCTAGTTTAATCAAAATACAGAAAATGTGTATTGCTGTTTCAAAGTCCACAAAATAATAACACAAACATGTAATGTCATGTAACTACAAACTTTTTGTTTTGTACCAATATGGTTCAGACCAGCATGGTTAAGGTTACCATAATATTTTTAGTTGAAATCTGGACACGCCAATGGAATGGGGATAAAAGTATAGTATAAAATTCTGAAAACTGCTTACCAACGACACTCTTTCATAACACCAGCAAGAGTTTAAGGAAGTGAAAAAATGTGAGAAGTCAGAATGACAAGATACAAATTTTATTAACATTTGATAAATTAAGATTAATTAATGAAAAACAGAATTAAAAGGAAACTGCCAAAACTTTTAATTTTCAATTTGAACTGGGACCTGTAAAAGGTAGCTCATCTACATTTAAAATGGACGTATGGTAACCCTAAGCATGGTTGAGATCAATGTAAATCAAGAAGGCAAAGGGAAATGCTTTCGCTAATATAATTCAAATGCGTTCTAAATTTAATTCTAAAAATATAAGACAAGGGCTCCAAAATACATTTTCTTTTTAATGCGTAACGAAAGTATATGTAAGCTTTCTAACTAGCATTCGCAACCTCGATCATCAGTTTTTTTTTCAATCAAAATACTTCTTGGCCCAGAAAATGTTACACTCTATAAAATAAATTTCTGACTCTCGATGTGAATTTCGAAAATGTTTCTGTAAATGAAGAATTTAAAGTGCACTGATCTAAGTCATATTTTTCTTACTTGAATAAAACATGAAAACAAAACAAAAGAATAAGTTACGTACGAGCATATCATTTTATAAATTTTATTGAAATTCGCATTTTGAGAGCTTTTAAGATATTGCCATTATTTATTTTACGAGAAGTACTAAGTTGTTCGTTGAAAGTAAAAATTCTGGAACATTTGACTTAATTCCTTTAGTCCTAAATTCATCATTTGTAAATGTACCATGCAATCTCGAATATGGAACGCTTTTTCCTCATTTGCGCTTTTTACTAGTTTTCATTTCCGAAAAGAAGCATTCTTTATGATATTTTCGCTTCATTTCATTTTCCTGAATATCTGAATATCATTTGTCATCGATTTGTATTTTCATTGTTGTAAAACGAGTACAAGACTTTTAGAGCAGAAAAAATTGAATGCTTTTTTTAATTAAACAAAGTATTTCAGAATATCATTAACATCATTAAGAAAATGTCCATGAAGCGAGAGATAAATTCCAAAATCTTTTTATTAATAGTTCGAATAAATGTTGTTTGGGAAGGGTTTAATTAAATATATATTATACAACTTCTCTTTTCCGACTTTGTTTTCGGTATGGCTTACATTTTCAGTAACATCAATAATACTGGGTGTCCCAAAAATGAGCGACGATTTGAAAAATCAATTAAAGTAAAACGGAAGGCGATAGAAATGTACGGTTTGCTGTGTTCTGCTTAGGAAACCAGGGAATTTATTCTCACCAAGTTTCGAAATTAGTTCCAAGTTCGTCAAAAGATGGCACTGCTGACTTTTTGACTTATTGGGCCCTTTTTCCGACACCAAACGATTACAGCAGCAAAATAGCTGGACATTCTCCATGAATTTGTGTCCATTCAAAATGCTTTAGAGGACGGTAGGAACAGCTCATGGTTCATGCAAGACGGTACCCGGCCACATCGAACGGCTGAAGTCTTCGATTTTCTCAGCGAACATTTCGATGATCGTGTCGTTGCCCCTGACTACGAAATGCATACACAAAGTGGCATGGATTGACATCCCTATTCGCCAGATTTGACGCCATGTGATTTTTTCCCTATGGGAAATCTGGCTCTGGGGGACCCAATGCTTTTTCGTCCACCTAGTCATGTTTTCACCACTATTCCATCAAAATGAGAAATTAATTAATTTGAACTATGAAACTTTTAGGTGACTTTCAATTCTTTATGATACAGCTATTCTCTCAAAGTATTTTATGTCAACTCTAGCTTATTGCAATGACCACCACCATTTTTCAATCTGGAGGTTAAGTGGAATATATCTAGCGCTTTCCAATCAACTCGATATATCTGTTCCTCAGAGGTAAACTATCTTATGCCCAATTTGGCTGATTTTGGTGTTTTTATCGTATTTGCAGTATCTCCACCGCATTTTCGGATGAATAAAATGTTGTTTCTGTAAGGTCGAAAAAAGAAAGCAGCAAAATAAATTTTCTCGTAGATTAAAATACAACAAACGATGCAAATGATTCATTGCGTTCTGGAGCTTCTTTAGGCTCTCCTGTTTAAATTTAGAATTGTTACTTATAGGCCCAATTTCCTAATATGGAAATAAGCTATGTTTCAGGCTTTGCGTCAGTTTTCCTCAGATGTACAAATTTATAGGCTTGTTTGAATGAACCCATGTAATCTTCGAATAGTTATCCAATGCGCAATTTCTATGGTCAAACAGCCTAGTTTCTTCCAGGTTTATTGGAGTAACCTTCCTCTCATGTCGGCTTATTAACATGAAAACATATCCTCTTAAGACCCGCGCCCATTTTAACGGACATCTGTGTTTTATTTGCAGAAAAAGTTTCTTTCCATTCAAAGCACTTAAATGCCAATGTCCAATGCTTTTGATAGTCCCATGATGCCATCTGTTAATTACATATAATTAATTTAATAAGTTAATTACATTAATTAATTCATTGTATTAATAAATGTATAATTAGTAAATTAATTATATATAGTGTTATATAATCCTATCAAGAGTATTAATCTCGATTTTTGTAAAAATTTGTCGAAAATTATACCTTTTGGTCTTATGAGGATATAAAAATATATTATTCATTTAATACTACATTGCTCCAAACCTTCCGGAACTTATTCTATTACGGAAGAATGAACACAGATAGAACATATTTATACGGTGTTACCTTCGAAGTAACTACTCTATGGGACTATCATTTTTTTCCTTCGTTCATACAAAGACGTAAGTGCGGTGTATAAGCCTCTTTCTGGCATTTCCTTCAGTGTTCCGTCGCTGCACTGATTTGGAACTCAAGAATCGTTGGTCCTTAATCAAATTTTTCATCCGAGAAAAATGTCACGTGGCACAAGATCAAGGGAATAGACAGGTTTGGCATATGCGTTTTGAAACGTAATTTGACACCACGAAGTGCCTGTGAACCGGCGCTATATCGTGATGGAGCAGCCACGACTTGGCATTCTCCGCGACTGGAAATTTTGAATTCCTGTAAACACGAGTAAGCGCATGCTCTGTATGTAGTTGAACTGGATGAAACTTGTTCTGAGTAGTCGATCACATAATAATCGTCGCTTGTTCTGCGTAAAATACCACAATTCATTTACAAATTTTTGAATAATTTTGAAAATATATAATAGTTGCGAAACTTTTTTAAAGTTGTAGTATTTATTCCTGTCTGTCTTTTTTTTATTTGCTATTGTGTCATAGTGTTCGTTTTAATGACTTGAATATGTGAGCAACAACAAAGATTAGATAATTATTGTGCAATTTAGTTTGATATTTTTATTCTACTATTATATTCTACTTTTCATTAAAACTACTAGTTTATGCGAGCAATAAGAGACTTAATTGCTGTTTGATTGTAAAATTTTCTAAAGCAAATAGGATTGTTCTACAACTTTTAATTATTTTTGCATCAGTTCAAACATCCGCGAGGAAAGGAATAAATGCTGATATTTTTAAGACTTATTTATTAAAAAGTCGGCACAAAAACTAAAGATAATTTTTTTATAAAAAATCATTATTTTTTCATTTTTGATATTTTAAAATTTTTTGAAGAGATCTGATGTCAAAACCAAAATTTGTAAAAGCCTGAGTTACAGAAAACGATACTTCAAAAAAATTACGCGACAATGACTATCATAAGAAAGAAAATTCCATGCCATTGATTAAAAATTTAAATAGATTATGAATGGCGTTAAAGTTTGAACTTACTTAGAAAATAATTTTTATATCATCAGACATCTCGATATCAAAAGAAAAATTGTAAAAGTTTGAAAAACTAATAGAAACGGCTAAGTAAGTTCAATAATATAAATAGAAAATAATTTTTATATAATCGGACATCTAGATATCAAAAAAAAATCGCAAAAATATGAAAAACTAATAGAAATATTCTATTTTTATTCTTTCATGAGCGTGTTGAAACTCGCAGTCAATTTCCTGCCAAATAAAACGTTTCTTTTGGTCGTTCCTTTCTGTTACAGCTGCATTCTACAAAGCCGAAGTGCGTTTGTTTGCACTGCAAAAAGAAAAACAAGCTACCAATCCGTGACACCACTTTCGGAACATCTGCCACTGAAATCCAATTTTCAGTTCAGAATCTGATATATTTCGACCTCTCCTTTCTTTTCGTGACAAGCGTTTGTTCTCTTGATTCCTCTTAACGTGCTTCCTCTCAGTTTTTCATTTTATTTGAAATATTTGCACTGTAACCTTTCCTGAAAACGAAATACGCACTAGTTTTAAAATGGGAAGCACCAAAGTATGTCCTATGAATATTACTTAGACATTCCGTTGGAGAAAAGAAGTGCTTCTCAAGAATATTGTGCATTTTAAGCCAATAATCAACATTTGCAGTTTCTAGTATCTATATATTTAAAACAATTGACAAAACCAGAGAACCAGCCCCCAGCCATTGGACCGATTTCGATTATTTTTACTTCATATGGAAGCCTATAACGTCTAAATATGCCACCAATGATTACCTACCACCCACGTCTCTCCATTGTCGAGAGATCTCAAAACAATACTTCTCTACTGTACGTTCTATATGGGGAAAACCATCAAACAACCTCCAGCCCAAACAACTCTACCAAGTAGGATAATTTTAATTTCAAATCAGAAGTTATAACGTCTCATCTAGACATGCCATCAATGGTCGCCAACCATCCACCACCCTCCATTTTTATGATAATTCGTAAAATAAAACTTTGACAAGGTCCCTAAGCCTCTACAACCGCCAATTCACCAATTTATTTCACTAAATTGCAATCATATCTACAGGCTATTAATATTACGGGCGAAAATCCAGTCACCGGAGGCATTATCTTTTAATATTATGTTTATCATTTAATATCTCTTAAAACTATGTCAAAAAGTGAAAAATATAATTCGAGCGAAAAGTGTATTGATATATTGTTTCGCGAAACACGTCAAGCTCTTACTATGCGAGAATACTTTCAAAAACGGCATTGACGATGGTTGGGGTAGAAATTTTTATCTTAAATTGCTTGCAGTTGCAAAAAGGAAAATCATTTTGAAGGAAGGATAGGGACAAAAGTTTCTCAGTGAAAAGAAAACGAAAACTTTCATTGTGCATTATATCAATTAATGTCCCTTGCTGATGAATTTATTGAAAAGAAAAATGCACTTCCAAAATTATTTCCACTTCTTAGAAAGGTGTCTTACTGTTCATATAAATAAGTAAAATAATGAATGAAACCAATATTGTCAAGAAAGGGATATTTAAATCTTTACTATGGCTTTCACGCATGGATGGTCTGGAAAGATACCAGATGATTGGCCAGGCTGATAAGTGCCAGCCTCACCAATCGTGTTAAGGCAGACTGCCTATTGAAAAGGCCAATTAAAAGTGTAGCAATTCTCACACAGAAGTATAAATTTAGCGACGAAACTCGTTGGCACCTGTGAATTAAGAAGAAGAAAAGTGGATTTCACTGATGGCGATAGAATTGGCATACGCTGGACCTGTGTCACAATCGAGGTCGGACATGAATTTAATCAGTAACTACAAGCCATAAGAACTACTAAATAAAATGGAATTAAAGCCTCGATTTCAACTGCCAGAAGGATAATTAAAAACTGTAAAACGATTGAGTGATTGAAACTAAGACGCAAACCACAGCTCATTCCTCATCGTTAGGTGCAACCGCTTCTCAATACATCTGGACGACTTTTGAGTAGAGAAACATAATTTTCACCAATGAAAGCAAGTTCAGTATGGATATGGAGGACTTCTCCTATTATTAACATGATTTAAGGTAGGAAGTCGCGTCGAAATAAGTGTCTTGGCTCTATCATGGTATGGGAAACTCTTGTGATTAATTATGGATTGACGAGATGTCTACTGCGTTACCGCTGCTTTTCGTGGTATGGGAAACAATTATTCTTATTGCTGCCCTCGGTATTATCATTTTTAACAGTAGAAAACATCGCAAACTTATTTATCGATGGGACAAAACATGCACCCAAAGATTCAAGCTGTATTTTAAACAAACTCTTTTATTTTTCAGCAGGATAATACGTCGATACAGACCGCAAATGCCGGAGATTGGTCGGATGAACAGTGGTTTGCTCTTAAAAGTATTCAAGTTTGAAAGTGACACTCATTCTCCTCAGATTTATATACTATAATAGAAAATGTTGGAGGCCTCTTGTTCTCGTGATATTTACCGAGATGGTTTACGTTTACATAGAAAGATATGTTTGGAGACGTATGCTTGCTATAAAGCCGCTTTGCCTCTAATTGGGGATAAAAAATTTGAGAAGTAATTCTCGAATTGAGGACCATACACGAGAGTTAGCTTCAGCGCCCACTCTCCATCATGACATTTTATCGTGATGTAAGTAATATAAAAGTCGCACTGATTTAATTCAAGCAATGGAAGAGCATCGAAGAAAATTGCCCACCAGAAACTAAAGGCTTTATATTATTCCTTCTCAAAAAGAATTTTTTAATTTATAAAGGTATAAGGTAGCCATACAAAATAATGAAGATTTTTTCAGACTGAATTTAAGGAAATAATACTGACGTTATTCAAGTGAATAGCCATTTTGTTAGTAAATTAGCATTTTTCTACAATTCAAAAGTAAAAAATTCTTGTTTTTAGTGATTTTGTATTTAGAGATCAAAATCCATCCAATAAACTTTCCCTTGTAATGACAATTCATATTCACTACTTTTCATTACTACGGCAAGGATTTTTCATATGAGGCTATTCATGGCATCACGACTGTATACAACCCATGGTATCTCATCCTTTTTTGTGCATGACCCTTGAAAAGTTTTCATAGTCCTATTTCTTTCCAAAAAATTTTGTCGCAACCCAAAATTGGAAAGAAAATATCGGAAAACAAATTAACAGGCAATGCTAATTAGCAGAAATGTAAATAAATATAATTATTTATAAAATTTTAATAGAATATTTTGAGCAATGAAGATTTTCTAAATTATTTTTTCTCACGTATGTTGAAGAAACTGAGAAAAGAAAGTCATTGAGAATTTTTGCTCCTCCGCATTTTTCAAGGAAACCCAAGAGGCAGTCGGCACCCACAATTTGAGAAATCCAAGCCTGACAAAAAAAAAACACAATATAAAAAAAATTAAGTGAATTTAATTATCCAAACTGCTCTCTCTCTCGGATGTGCTCGTATAGGCTTGTTTTTTTACTCCAAATTCGAGGAGCCAACTCAAACGTTCACTTGATTTTCTGATATTCATTCAGAACAATATCTCTTGAAATTATAATGCAATAGAAATTCAATTATTCGGAACCCAATTATACGAATCTTCAGTTATCCGAATTTATTCTAAGAAAGAACAACAAACGTTAATATCGAAAAATTAATAGAGGGAGATTGGTCTGCGAATCCTACAGTTGGATTTTGTTTATAAGAGCTAATGGTTAGTTACTGTATTACATCCTCTTCCTCCGCCTTTTTCGGCGCTACATACTGTCAGTTTACCCTATTGCAAATAAAGAATTTCTGTTTACTCCGTATGCAATGTTGATGAAGTGCAGAAGTAGTTGGAGTGTTATGCAGATTATCAAGGATTTAATGTAGTGACAGAAGACGGTATCGTAGAGAGTGTGAAGGATGGACATCAATGAGATAAAGATAAACTTTACTTTACTTTACACTAAGACACACGCCTGTTTTCAGAGATAAAAATCTGCGGTTTGCAGTTTGGATGAATGCGAGTAGAAACTTTATTGAAAAAAAGATTGCAGGCATTGTTTAAACATGAACGAAATACATGTGAAAATTATAAAAGCAATGGAAAATGAGCTATTTACAGGTGAAAAGAAAAATTCTTGATGCAGAAACAATTTTAAGACAGTTCCTAAAAGTTCACTGCCTTTAAAGACATGTAGGAGGACTGATTAGGGTCCTCGGTATTGAACCTCTTGAGGGTCGGATTCATCAGTCTGAGGTCTTGGTGAAGGAGAGGAAACTGGGTCGGAGTCGGATGAACCGGTTGCGTCCGGTTGCTGTTCTATGAGATTCACATTTTCAGTGAGGAAAGATATCAGTTTAGCTATTTTTATTCTTGATAATTTATTTAAAAGTAAGTGTCTCCAGCAAAGTAGATTATTTTCTGCACTTGGTTTGGTAAAAAGAAAAGATGACAAGAAGTTGCGTAGTGGAGAGGGTCTCACTTTTTCCCGCATGAGCAGATATCAGAATAGTGAAGCTGGAATCTGTAGAGATAAGTGGGAAAAGGAGCGTGGCCTGTAGCGAAAAGGATGGATTCTCATGACCTTGAGGCTTGGGTTAGAGAGACTTTAGGGAGTGTATTAAAGATAGCTCTCCCAGTATCGCCTGAATCCCAGTCTTGTCGCCACTTATTGAGAGAGAGAGGTACCTAAGCACTTTTTTCAGATGACATTTCGGGGCCTGAAAATGGAGGCGAGTCTCTTCTTCCAAAAATGAAATTGTTTCTACACAAGTCGAAGCGTTTACGTGCCTTGAAAACACATTGAAGTAAATCGAATGCTACGCCGGAAGTGGACGCTAGACTGGAACCTAAATGCGACGCTGTGCATTGTGCAGCTGCTTGACGTCGAACGTCTCCGCGACCTTGCCTTACAGAAACGAGTTAATTCTACAAAGCAGCAAACTCTTTCCAATAAGTTTCAACTAAACTAGATAAATACTGCATTGCTTATATTGAATTTTAACCTCTTGGTCGGCGTCGCATGTCATGCGTTCGGCTCTTTTTGTGCCCGTACGCTATTTGAAGCTGTAATTAAGTCAACGTAACAAATAATTTTAAATACAAAAATCCCCTGGTCACTCTTAAATGTCTCAAATATCCTTAGCCATCTCTACTAATAATAAAGGAGAATGTGTGTGTTGGCGCTCTACAGGATAGACAGCTAGACCTAGAGCAACGAAATTTGGCACAAATATAATTTGGAGGGTGGGAATGTGCACCTCGGGGCTGTGTTTTTGAAATTTTAATTAGAATTTTTATTAATTAAAATTAAGCTAAATGTTGGCGGTTTTCCTTAATACCTTCCAGAAATATTAAAGAAGAAACTTATTTTTATACCATCTGAAAATTTAAAAAAATTATCTTTTTAATGATATCAATTAAGTTGTCGTACAATTTTTTCCTCTAATTTTAATAATTTTTTTAAAATATTTTTTGGTATAATTTACAATACTTTTCAGTGTTGCGAAGCATTTCAAACTCTTTTCATTGTTTAAACAAATATTTAATTGTGTGTTTCTCTTCCATTGATGAAAGCTAAGAAAATCTCTAACTGGCTTTTACAGGCTGGATAGATAGTAAATATATATTGTGAAATAATCCAGTAAACAGAAAGATTATCGTTTCTATCTTTTAATTCTTTTTATCAGCGTGTTTTAAGCCTTTTATCATGCTGCTGGACGTAAAACGTGCCGCGCCAATTTAATGCTGAAATCAAATGCGTATTTTACGTTAATGTAGACAAGGAAGAGAACAAGTGCAAGGCTACGAAAAAAACGTTGTTAAATGTCTATAGCAATTTGAAGTTTAAAACTACTTTTTGAAGGGAACCATGAATATAAAATTGCGCATAAGAGAATCAGTTGAAATTTTATTTCCGAAGATCAAGCTGGTCGCCGAAGACGGCTAGTCTTAAATAGATTGAAATAATAAAAAAATATCCCAAACGGGTGGTGGCATCTAATTAGGAGGTTATATAAAAACGGAAGGCAAGGGGTTATTACACATGCATGTATCGAAATTCCATTCGCAATTTCATTTTTGGTTTCTTCTTTACTCAAATCGTACTATATTTACAGTTGTGCGGGCCTTATGTTCGCTAACACTTTCCTTGACTGACGTCTTTTTACTTAATTTATGAGCTTTACTCAATCATCAGATTTCCGCAAATCCGTTTATTTCGTATAATTGGAATTCTACTCTTGTATATTCTGCATTAATTAACCCTTAAATGGCCAGTGTTGACTTTAAGCAATATACCCATTCTTCTAAAATCTTGAGAATAAGATTAAAGCTCTAATGCCTGTTGTTGCCAATAGGATGAATTTTGAAATTTTTATTAAATAAATTTACAACGGCAGATGGCAGCCTGAGTGCTGATAAAAAAATGAAAATAAATTGATGTTTTTTACTTGCAGCTGCATTTTTATGGCTTTGTTTGTACTCTTGAGAATTGCATGTTTTATTCTACAATATTGTAGGAAATTCCTTATCCGTATTATTATTTATTAAAATTATTCTGTGTTTGACATTGTAGAATTTTGTCGAGGAAATTTTTTTCTGAAATAAAGCCCAGTGTTGTGAGTTGGTAACAAACTGTGTTTTAGACACAAACCATATTTAAAACTAAATAGGATTTTTTAAAGTATTTTCCCCATGTTTTATTCAAGAAATGAAAGTAAAAATATAGCTTAAAATCAATTTTTAAAAAATAGGGTTTTTAAAGTTTAAGACTGCATTTTGATTTGAATAACAGTTGTTTACATTGCCTTCTCATCTAACGAGCTAATTGGGCTGTTGCCTAGGAGGCCCATTTAACCAATGGCGCCATTTATCCTAAAAATTTACAATAATAATTTTATTTTAATTTTGAACAAGATATGTATTATTTAAAAAAATTTAAAACGCTGAAAGTAAAGATATGATTAGGGGTTGTAACTAGACATCAATTTTGTAATGTTACATAAACATGTATATATCGTTGATTAGGGGTTGCAACTAGACATCAATTTTGTAATGTTACATAAACATGTATATATTGTTTCAAAAAATATTCATACAGAGACAATCAGTGAGAAAATGCATGTAATAGAAGTTGCTTACCATACAGAAGCTTATTTCGCCACTTAACAAGCAACACCACATATCTCAATTTTTTGAAATTTCAAAGAGGAAGATTCAAATTAATTTTTCGCAACCAATAAGGAATATTTCTGAGTATTGTTTAACATCTGCCATGAACATGAAACCACATGTTCCAACCAGACGTGAAAAAAGAATTTAGAAATAGTCGTTATTGGTTGCGAAAAATTCATTTGAATCTTCCTCTTTGAAATTTCAAAAAATTGAGATATGTGGTGTTGTTTGTTAAGCGATTATTTATCAAATCCTGTTTTGAAAAGACGCTGATTTGCAAAATTGTAAAGCATTAACCCAGAGAACAGGTTAAATTATTTTATTTTATTTTTATTTAATTATTTATTTTATTTATTTATTTATTTGCTCGTCAATTATTGTTAGGTAGGTATTTTCGTTAGGCCACAGGCACTCAAACTTTTATTTACGGTTCTAACGGGGCGCCAATTACTCTTGCCCGGGGGCGCTCAAATTTTTTAAGAAGGCCCTGGATGTTAACATATATTTAACATTGATTCAAGGAATTGAAACAGTTATTTATTCATAAATGACACTATTGGCTATGAAATCAGTTTGCATATTTCCTCAGTGGCAGATTCATTTCCTGCATTGCTTAATCAATCCATCATTCTTATTTTATCAGCCATCTAACTATCATTTACTAGTACGAAACAAAAACAAGCATCTATCTTTTTGCTTCTCTAAGCGATAAACCATAGGACAATGTTGATTGAATAGCGACAGGAAAGAAAAAGAAGCAAAATTCCGATGGACTTTTACAAAACCCACTAAAGTTATTTCGTTATTAGAAGCTGCCTGATAGGAGGATCGCGTCGTAAAATCGATCTGTTACTTCCGTGTTTGATAATGTCAGAATTTTTTCACTAAAAATAGCTTAACTTTCAGAGAGCTCTAACAGATTATCCCAATATAATGCGCTGGAGCTTTCAAATATAGCTTATAAAAGTAAATGGAAATTTATTTCATAACTTTCGAAGGTGGAATTAAGAAAAAAGAATATTGACAGGATGTTACGAACTAGCTTTCCAAGACAGAAGGAGAAACAGAGGAATATCTCTTATTTGAGGAGTATGAGATGATATTTAAAGATATATATTTAGCTATTTAAGTATCTTAAAAGGAATCTTCTAAACGTGAATATCTTAATTGATAATTGTCAAGTAAAAATCGCAAAGGGAATTGTCTTCTCCAATACTTAAATGTTTAAAACTTGCTTCTGTGTATGTCTGTCTGTATGCGGGCTTGCGTGTGTCTGTCTGTATGCGGGCTTGCGTGCGTGCACACGCTCATAAGGACTATTTTAATTTAAAATAAAAGTTTCTCTTCCTAGAGAAAGATTATCAATGAAACATGTAAGCAATATTATCATCAGTTAAGCAGTGATGCGGTGATGCAAATATGGACCAACTGACTTCACTGCTTCTTTTCTGATGAAGCTTCAACTCAAAATCTATTTGAATACTTTAATTATTTTATTAATAACATAATTAAATATTAATAACTTAAAACTTATTAATAATATAATTAAATATTAATAAATTAAAACTTATTAATAATATAATTAAATTAATAATATAATAATTATACTTTATATTATAAAATATGAGAGATAAAGATTCATTCCCTCTGCCAGTTTTCAATTATGTATCAGTATCACTACGGTTAATATCATAAATATATTAGACAGATTGAAAGCAAAATTTACTAAATAATAAATTTAAAATTAGAGATTAAATTATCGATGTAATTTAAAACGCATATTTTAAGGGAAATATTTAATGCCAGAAATCTATTAACCAGACTTCCGCTAGTTACTTCTTTAGTTAACAAATTAAAAGTTCGTTATGGTTTATCACAATAACCAGAACACTATTTTACAGATGCTTTTAATTTGCATTTTTGTAATTTGGCATTTTAAATGCAAGAATTATAACCATGATTCATATTTCATTCAGTTACTTAAAATGCAATTTACATTTTTAATTGCTCAACTTAGGTTCAGTAAATATAAGATTATTTGACATTCACAAGAAGATATTTTACTTGAGAGCTATATAATTCTTGACTTCAGAGCTTGTTCGTTGTTAAAGAATTAGAAATAACATTTAAAGGCAATTGTAGTAATTACCGCATGCAAATAAAATGGAAAATAGGTCTGAATTAATCTAAATTTGTATAATTAAAAATGCAGTATATCCTGTTCTAGCCGCCGTACTGGGCAGGAATTCTATGTAATTTGATGATTTGCAGTGATATTGATCTGAATATTGCAAGAGACCGATTAAAAAGAATTAAAATAAATTTATTCGGATAAATTAGGCAAAATACATTACATAAATTATTACAAATCCATCACAAATAATGACTACACCAACAATGGTTTCCAGGGCCAGTCGTCTACTGGTACGGTCTCGGTCCATTTTAGTTATATTAACGTCCGGTTAAAAAGCAACACGAAGGTTATTTTGGAACAAAAATCGTAATTTTGAATGGCGGTGTGATGACGAGTACAACACCTGAGCTAGCAGCTCTTCTTCAAATTACCGCACCACATCAGCAGTCCTCTCCCGCTGTTTATAGCCTTAAACCAAGTAGGGAAGGCATAGTCGGGGTGGGTAGTGAAGCACCACACCAGCAAAACAAATAACCACCATATAATAAAAAATTTTATATCAATACCACATATGGCGTTTTTATTCATATGTGCATTGATATATTCAGATACATTCATTGATATATATCATATGTGTATTGATATATGTGTTTTTTTTATTTTATATCACTTTGAATTTTCCGCACCCTTGGATGGCTTGTTGATGATATTTTAATGTATTTATTGTAATTTAGGTCTTCTTCCAGCTTCGGTCTAGTTGAGCTACTGAAAAAATCTATTATTATCTTGATGTTTTAATTCCCACCCTTGTCTTTGGATGCAGTGTGTAATTTTGAGGTTTTCTTTAAATACATGGCCTCATGTTGGTTTTCCTCCCCTCCGTGCCATTTAAGGCCTTAAACCAATTTGTTAGGCGGTGCGGAGTGGGTTGTGTGCACCACATTAGCGGGAGGACGTTTTCCCTCTACGTATGACGTGCATCAGGCCCCATAGACGGTGGTAATTTAGTGGAATCGGGTTTCGAACCTGGAGACCTTCGGAGTCTTACCCTTTCGACCGAGACCTTACCACTTGGTCACCGCGGCCCAGTTAAGGTCTCGGTTCGGGATCGGCGGATTCCAGGTTCCGAATCTGATTCCACTGAAAATCAAGCGTGTATATGGGCCTGGTGGATGTTAAATTTGACGGCTTGGGTCCGACGCCGTTCCGCTGGCTGAAGCTGATAGGGGAGTGACAGCTCAGGTGTTGTTCTCGTCATTTGTCCGCAGTTCAAAATTACGAGGTCAGTCCCAAAATAGCTCTCATGTTACTTCAAAATGGGAGGTTTATATAATTAATCTAAACTACGCTGGTTTCGATACTTTAAAAGAAAATCATAAAAATAGCAGTGACTGGTAAAGCGATATGTTGAATCAATGTTATTGAGATAAAATATGGTACACATTATAAGTTGCGAAGCAAAATGTAAACAATGCTGTTGATGAAATTATCAAAGATATTTTACCGCCTTTCTTCACGCTCTATAAAAATTGTAGAATTTTAACAACAAAACATCCTAGAAACTTTGCTATAGTTCTAAAAATGATTTTTTTTTTATTTTGGACTCGGGGAAGAAAGTCCAGTCATGGAGATTCATCAAAAACACAAGATAGAATTTTTTGACGTTTATTATACTTCTTCGTATGCGAGAAAGTGAAAAGCGCAAAAAAAGGGTTCAGACTCAGCTGAATATTTAAAGCCGAATTTCTTCAGTCACTTATCTAACTGTGAATCATATTTTTTTTAACCTAACCCACTCTGCTGCACCGTTTGTTGATTTCGTCTAACAAAGATTTGCATAACAAGACATTTTTTGAAACACTGGCAACCACGCTCACATTATTTTCTTTCCAAAATTATGCGATTTTATGAAATACATTCTACCGGACGCATTATAACTCTTATATAAAAATGATTGCTATGATTCTTTTCAGAACTTGTCCAACTTTAATAAGATGTTGCTGTAATTTTATTATTTTATAGCGTTTTAAAACTGTAGGCTTAAGTGTCCAGTTTATGAAAAAGGATTTTTGTTTCTCATGCATAAATTACGCTGTTATACCCGCATCAACAACAATTCGCTTTACGGATGCATGAAATCTAAAAAACAAGCTTTTAAAGCGAAAATCCCGAGAGAGAAACAGAATTTTTTTTTCACATTTTAAAGTGAGTGGAAGATAATATTTGATGAACTTCCTTCCAACAGTGGCGTTATCTATTCATCTGTCATAAGCGCAGCAATCACAAATGTACATGTTACAAGAGGACAGGGATGTAAAGCTATCCACAGGTGATCAGAGAGCAGATAGATTAATTTAGAGAGGAAAGCAAAATTATACAGTATTTGTACCTCCTGTGAGGGAAAGGATAAAACAAGCAAAATAAAAATAACCCAAGAAATTCTATTTCTGTTACATATAAATTTGTCGGAGAGCTTCATTTAATACTGAAATGTTTCAGCTTGACAACTTTGTAGAGAAAGTATCTATAAATACCTTCCTTCAAACATTTGGAACGGAACAAATTTGTTTAAACGTGGGTTCATAAAAAAATTCAGTTTCTGCGACTTTTCTCTCGGTGGGGAAAAATAAATCCCTCTTTTATGTGGGACGAACAGACTGACGCATGCGTAGATGCACCTGCTCTTTAATTAGCTTTAAAGGTTAGATCTGATGCTTTCTTCTTCGAGTCAGTTTGCGAAGAGAGATTTCGTAGTGAGGTTCGGTTTGCGTTCTTTTAGGATCCTGCTGCCTTCATCCGTTGTGTTTGAAGGGTGTGGAACCCTATTGAACCCCTAATCAATGGAATTGAGGAATAAATATCTTATTTTAAGTGAAAAATCATGAGGAAAAGTCCAACGACTTTTCCTCTCGCTCTTATTTCGGAATTTTTTTTTTGTTTTCCCTCGGATCTGTTATCAAAAATGTTCAATCAAATTAAAAGTAATTTAAAGGAAACTCGAAACCCATACACCTTTCAGTCATAGCAAAATATTGACTTTTTCAAAACCAATAATCCTGTAGAAATTAACTATTATTATATTACTTAACTAGTTATTTAACTGAGATAACGAGGCAACCTCTCTGAAATTGAGTATATTTGTTTTTCAGAAATATTTTCCCTCTATTTTTCTCTGTTTAGGTATATAACGTCCCGTTTTGAAGCAAAATGGGGGCCAATTTTGGACGGATCTCGAAACTTTGAATCCTGTTCACAAGACGCAGAGGGTTCTTGAGCCAGTAATCCCCTTCTCCAAACTTTCACGTCACAGCAGTGGGAGGAAGTTTGTACCTCAGTGTCAGATTCGATGAAAACCAGGCATGCAATATGGTTCTTTGGTGGAATCGGTTTTCCAACCTGTAACTCTCCGGTTCTGAATCTCAGATCTTGCCAGCAGGTCACAGTGGACCTCCCCCCCCCTTATTTTTCCTAAAGTGGTAAAACATGAACCCCTCTTTTGCCACCCACTAGCCGCTATTATTCATTCCGGGTACATGAAACCTTTACTCATAAGGAAATTACTGGCTTGAAGAGAAGGCCTGGGAACAGGAACTGTTCCCAGCCAGAACTGCCATCCCTCTAGTAATGGACGAAATCAATATTCTTTTTCCCAGTTGTGGATGATCATCGTCACAGAGACCTACGACGATGAAGAAGAAAGCATTCTACAGGTGGCTTTACTGTGGACTCAAGGTGTTGCCAAGGCTACAATGGGCTTCAAGAGACATATGTGTGATCCTGAGGCAAAGATGACATCTGATCCAATCTACCCATGATTTCCCACATGAGTTGATATATCCATATCTTCGTTGTTGACTGGAAACGTTCAAAATGTAGTAATAAGTTCTTCCAAGTAATATAAAATACTTGATGATCAATCTTCAGTTGACAGCGATGCAAAAATATGGTATGGCCAGTGTGATGTTACGCTGGCGACTATTATTATATAATTGCAACAAATGTGTACGTTGCCTGGTTTGAGACGTATCATTTGGTGCAGAAGAGGGATATCTGGTTCTTGCGCCATGAAACTTCAATCTATCAATTAGGTAGTTTCATCAGATATATTTGAATTTAATGATCTTTATACTTTCAGACCTTGACGTAGTCTGTTTCCAAAATAAATTTAAAACGGCTGTATCTTTAAGCAAGGATTTGGCATGACTATATTTTAAGGCAGGATAATTAACTGATAATAGAATTTCGTTCTATATAGAGGCTAGGGCAAATTACAATTTCATTTCTCCAGTCTTGATTAAATCAGAATGGCTATATATTCCCATTAATGGCAGTGACTGATTTGTTAAATAAATATCTGTGTTATCATCATAAGAAGGTTGGTTAAATTGCAAGGATAATGGAATGCGTAGTATGAAGAATGTAATAAGCTTATGATAAATAGATAAGCTTAGAAACTCTACTTGCTTTAACTTCATTTTTGCTACTTTAAAAGAAAACAAAATATCAGGATTTGGCAGGATTAAAGGTAAAGGAACAAGGTTTATGGCAGATTTTAAAATGAGCGTCAATTATCAAGTATTTTTCCAACGGATGTCTAATATTTGAATACTAGTTTTCAGAATTTAAATGCTGTTATGAGATTCGAAAATGAAAGTAAGGAAAATATAAATTATTTAATTAAAAGTATTAAAATTTTGAGGATTTGCCCACGAAGATCAGTTTACCATAAAGCGTATTAACCTCTCTTATCGAATAATAATAGTAATTTCAATAATTATTCATTCATGAGTATAATTTTTAATTAAATTTTAATTTTCGTTATGACATAAAAAAAGGCATTTTTTCTTATAAATTATTTCTTTTTCTCCTGCAGTTGTTGATTTCCTCCCTCTCTCTCTATTCAAAATATATTTATTGCAATTATGTTTCTTCTAGAATTGAAAACTAAATTTGTTATTTAAAAAATTTGAGCTTGCTCATATTAGAAACTTGTATGACGGATGCCAGAATTCATCCAGTCTCGGAATGTGAAATGTGATGTTCATTTAAAAAGTTCCTTAGAATCATCAGTTTTCGGCACCAAAACTTTGATATATGTTACTCAGCATTATATATTTTAAATTTTGTGAGAAAAAATAGGTATTGACAAAATTTTTGTGCTTGCACTCTACCGCTTATTTCTGAATTTCCTTTCATTTCGAATTTCGTATTCGACTTAAAAGTACCAGATGAGCAAAGATCGGCTAATGGAACTTTTGTGCACTAGCACTAGAAATTGCCCAAACACGGACGGATCCAATTACACGCAGCTAAT